>CANSNZ010000052.1:0-72500 GCA_947646795.1 Beta lomatogona
AGAATCGGGGGAGTTGTTGTAATAGTTTATTCAAATTAAATAGAGTTCGTGATTTTGGTTTCCACATTCTCGATATTGTTAGATGAGTGTGATGGTAGAATGTTAGCTCGACTGGATTCTTTAATTAAAACTCTCGCACAATCTCTATGTAGCTCGTAGGAAGGATTCGCCTATTACAAATGGTATCAGACCATGAGTTTCTCTACGTTATGATCTTCATATCTGACTTAAGGGTTGGAAATAGGTTTAATGGATTTGATTAAATTTTAGGTAAAAATGAACCAAGTCGTTGATAGTGATTGCGCTTGTATGCTGTATTCTATGTTTCTATTTTATGTGAACTTATGTGCTCTCGAGTGATTTTGTTTATCGAGTAGCGCAGCCAGGCGTAGTTGGCCCATGCCCTCGTATCTTAAGATCGCTTGAGTTAAACATTGAACGTGGGAAACGCCTTATCTTTGTTTTAGTTTAATTCGTGATTGGCCTTCAATATCAAACTCTTCTATTCTCATGGCATAACATTAATTCATAGCTGTTCATTTCCAAGTTTGTGGACAAACTATCCTTTAAGGGTAGTGTTATACTCATACTTTTTATGATCTTTAGAGGTCAAGTTGTGTTCTATTATGTGGTGCATTGTTATTGTGTATGAGCTTTTATTTATTAGAGTGAAATGTGAATTCATAGAACTTTTCTAGTTTGAATTATTTAAAAGAATTTCCAATGATATCTCTGCACATGAGATTATTGTGAAACCAACGCCAACATGTTTGCCTCTTTCTGTCTTCTTTGCTCCTTGATTTCACGAGTCAAGTTGAAGTAGAGATACAAAAGATGATGGTAGAATATGGAAGCTTTGGATGCCTAATATCTTAGAAGTTTGAGAATTCAGCTTTTATTGAAATTAATTTGACACATGAGTGTAAAGTTCTCTTAATTATTTGCTTAAATGAATTTTACTTCTTAATTGTTTTACTTTATTGTTGCTTGTAAATAACTGTTTGCAAATTTCGAGAACGAAACTTCTTATAAGGGTGGTAGAGTGTAATAGCCCTAATTTCTAAATCGTCATATTTGTTGTTAATTATAATTATTAGCCAAATGCTATATTAAATACTCTATTTTATTTGAGATAAAATATGAATATTACATTTATTAACAATCTTCTATTATTTTATTGATGCTAATATTATATTTATTATACATAGCAAGTAATATTTTTATGCGCGTATAATTATGAAGTTAATTATTTTTGATAGCTTAAGTATTCTATTATATTTTTGAAATCCTTTTGAGTAATTTGGAGTTTAAATATAGTTGTTTGTTTTATCATGATATTTGAATGTTATTATTTAAATGGATTTTCATAAGTTATAGTATTGTTTCATTTTATGTTTTGATGAAATAGGTCCATTTAGGTTAAGTCTTGTAGAACAAAAGAAGAAAAAAAGAAACTCCCTCTTATTTTCTCTCTCCTCTTTTCGTGCCTTATTGTGAGGAAGCCAAAGCCTCCCTTGCCTTTTCATTTCCTCCTCCCTCTTAACCCTTTCAATTGGAGATTGTCGAGAAATCTAAAACCCCAAACCCCAATTCTCTCTTGCTTGCACAATATTTTCTCTCACTTCCCTTGCAACTTTCTTCCCTCCTCCCACTGCTTCCATCTTCGCTGCCCACTTAGCTCGACGGAGCTGTGCGTGTTACTCGCCGGAGATTTTTCTCTTCTCTCCGTCGTTTGTCTGGTTGTCGGAGTTCTAGCGAGCCTTGCTCGTTCATGGCTGCGTGTTGTGGTGTTGTTCCCTTGCCCATTGTTCCTCTCTCCTCTGTTTTAGCCGCCTGCTTGGCTGCTGCCGCCGCATCTCTTTTCTCTGCTTTGGTGGTCTCACCACCAATTCGCCGCCGTGTGTGGTGGTTTATGAAGCACGAAAGGTACTTTCCCCTTGTTGTGTTGCGTGTGTATACTGTATCGTTATTGTTGGTCTTGTTGATGGTGAATCTGTTCTAGTTTCACTCTCTTTTGTGAACATATAAATTAAGGAACTTCCATTTGATTTTACTGAAATTAATAATTAGAAATCAGATTTACATGAGCTTTGTTGTCGGGTGATTTTAATTAATAGTTGGGTTCTATATTTTGTTATGAGATTATAAAAACAATTGGTGATAAGATTTTGTCAAGGTTAAAATAAAATTCAAACTTGTGTGGGAGTCTTCTTTGTGGGTTCTGTGTGAATTTCTATTAGTTGTGATTTCAATCTAATTCGTATTATTGTAAAGCTTGTTGAGATTTATGATTGTGAATTGGTTATATTATACAAATCAGTTTATGAATTGAGCTGCATTTATTAAGTTTAGTTGTCTCTTAGTTTGTAAGTATCAATTTATAAAATTGGTATTCGTATTAGACTAAGGATTATGTAGATGGAATGTGAGAATTTGGTTTATACTTCTTGGAAGTTCATTGAGGATAAGAACGGATAGCAATTATATAGTACAGTTAGATTAGCGGTACAATTCACCAAGGTGATCGTTAATATACGAGTTTAAATAAGTATGTTCGATTCATGTTTGGAAATTACTTAAGAAGGTCTTGATTACATTGTTGAGTGATATTCAGATTAGAAATGATATAAGTTTGACTTGCTATATAATTATGAATGAATGAAATGATAATGGTTGATTAATATGGTATTATGGTTGATGTATGTTAATCATTGATTGGAACTCTTATTTGAATTGTTAATAATTTTATGGTAGTATTTAAAGATAAGTTAAATATCAAATACACGAATGTAGGAATGCAATTAAGTTCCCAGTTTTGTTTCTTAGATTACTGGAATATACTTATGTTATTAATGGTGGTTTATTGAGTTTTGGAAGATAAAATATTTAGTATAAGGTAAAAAACTAGAACTATCAGTTGTTAATTTGTGAAAGTCTTTATTATTGTAATATGTGAGCTAAGTGGGTAATTTTAAGAAGATGGATATTTAGATGAAAGTCTACAGTAGAGTGTATTCATGAGTTAAAATAATTAGTTTCTAAAAAGAGCATAATCTCACTGGATTTGTTCATGGGTGTTTTGAGGAGTACTCATTTGACTAGACTTTAATACTAAATTAGTTATGAGTTTCCCCACGTGAGTGGAGATAGTTTCGTTAATGATGGACTAGATTGTGGAGGTTGTGTTTGAAAAGGGATTTCAATTTAATATCTATAAGTGGATTAATATATTAAAGTCGAATTGTATGCTTAGTGTTCACTAAAATGAGTTAGTAATGAGTTTAATATGTAAGTATAAGTATAAAAAGCCTCGGTTGTTTGGTTGAGTGGTCTACTAATCGAAACGAGGTGAGAGTCGCTCCACGTACTTATAAGTTTGGTTTATTAATAGTTCGTTGTTGATTTTATTAAATTGGAAACTAACCTATGTTATAGCATGAACCTTGTTTTATGGGATATGAATTACGTATTTGTCTTGTAGTTCATGGTTTCACTGTTAAGTTGATTTCAAGTTGAATTGTGTGGAATAAAAGTGATTAAAGAACTAATCATGTAAAGTGAAAGAATGGCAAAGGAGCCAATGAGAATTGCTTCTAGTGGACCCCTCATAGGTTATGAACACATGACAAAATTAGGGTTTCTCTGGTGGTCGATCCTAAGGACTTTAAGGATTACTCTCTAGTGGAGTGTCTTTAGGGGAAACCCTTTGGTGGGGGTATTATGAGACTCGCCTTGGAAGTATTACCTTTGGTGGGTTGCTTCAAGGGGTGTATATACTAAAGACTACGGTAGGCCTTATTATCTAATGAGAAGACGTTCCCCGACAAACGAAGTGTTTGCAATCTGGTATTGCTACCTTCGCGTCGTTCCCTTACCTATTGCCAAATAATTGTGTTAAAGAAATGGAAAGTATATCAATGTCTATAAAGGAGTTATTTGAAATGAATAAAGATTGTTCTGTGAAGAATCGTGCAGTCTCCCAAAGTATTGGATGACAAGTTCAAATCATGTGATGCTATTGCCATTGTTTTATAAAGAATCGCAAAGTCACCAAGGATATTGGATGACAAGTTTAAAACATGTGTAGTTGTTGATATTGGTAGTGATGTTGCTATTGTTGATGTAACTTTGATTGAATCGTTTTCAAGTAAAGAAGCACCCAAGCATATTTTAAATCTATTTGGTAGGTTAGTACTCGCCTTTACTGTGTGTGTACGTTTTGTTTTGTTTTGTCAATTTTGTGGCCTCTCACTTGGTAGGTGGCAATGTTCTATTTGTTGCAGGTTTTTTGGAGGTTAATAAATAAAGTTGAAGATTTTATAATGTTAGAAGTCTGATTGTGGATTTTTTTTGATGCGAGGACGCTCAACATTTTAATTGTTAGTCGTTAATTGGTTGTTTTCCATTTTATTATTTAAGAGGCGTTAATGCGCTTGATTTTCTCCTAGTGTTGCTCCGCGAAAGAGTTGAGGCTATTGGGTGTTGGAGTTAGGAATATTTTATTAATTGAAATTGTGAACAGGGTTAAATTATTACGCTTTATGATTGTTCTATTTTGTAAGGAAATGTTTCCGAATTTTACAGAGGAACTTATTAGGATAGTGTATGTGCATCAGGACATTGTTGTAATAGTTAATTCAAATTAAATGGAGTCGGGATTTTGGTTTCCACATTCTCTGATATAGTTCAGTGAGTGTGATGGTAGCCGTTGGCCAGCTCGACCAGATTCTTTAATTTCGTTGTGCATTAATCATCTGTAAGCTGGTCGATAAGGATTTGTTACATTTTGTTCTAGTAATAGTATGTAAATAATGATGTTATGTGAAGTAAAATCCCCCTCTTCTCCTACTACCCAGATTTTTGCAATGCAGTGTGGTTTCCAGTTTTTTGACTTTTATTCCAAACCAAGGTCAGGTGGAATTTGGTTATTTTGGAAAAGGTGTCATATTAATCCTTTTAGTTTGTCTGTAATTTTTAAATCTACTAGATTTATGGCTTGTTGTATCTCTCTTCTTTAAATTAATCTATGCTCCTGCTCAAAAAGCCTTTAAATCAGAATTATAGGAAGAGCTTATTGGTTATGTTAACAATATTAGTTTGCCATATTTAATTATTAGCGACTTTAACGAAATTTCGAATTCATTAGACTAGTTAGGAGGTTCGCCTTTTAATCAATCTAGAACCATTTATATGAACCAACTTTTTCGCAAACTTGCTCTTCCGAATTACCGTTTCCGGGGTCACATTATTCACGGAGGAAAAGATATCAGGCCGAAATAACTTGTTTGAACGGTTGTTGCTAGTATTAATTGGATTGTTCACTTTTCGCAAGCTAAAGTAAAACATCATAATTTCACCTCCTCGGATCATTGTATTATTTCTTTGGATTATCTCCCTAATGTTAATATATACTAAGGCCCCTCCATTACATTTTGAGAAAATGTGGTGTCTTCGATAAGATTATGACAATCTTGTTAAAAAATTTGGTGCCAAAGATTTCAAGGATCGTATATGTTCTGTTTAGTCGGAAAATGTAAGTTGTTAAACAAAAAAATCCAAAATTTGAAATAAAACTCATTTTGGTAACATTTTTCGTCAACTTCGTATTGTTGATAAATCTCCGGGCCCAGATGGCTTTCCACTATTCTTTTTTCCGAAATATTGGACTTTGGTTAGGAATTCTGTTATCCGGGCAGTGCAAGCTTTTTCTCATTCTAAGATAATTCTCAAGGACATAAATCATACTTTTCTAGCCTTGATTCCTAAATTTGACAACCCTTCTACTGTTAATCATTTTAGACCCATTAGTTCGTGCTCTACAGTTTATAAAATAATTTCTAAGATTATCACTAATCACCAAAAAGTAGTGATGGCTAAAATTATTCACTATCTTCAAAGAGCTTTTTGTTTCGGAAAGATTGACGCAAGACAATTTTATAATAGCTCGTGAAGTTTTTCATTCTTTTAAGAAAAAGATGGGTAGAACTGGTTGGATTGCTATAAAGTTGGATATGGAGAAAGCGTATGATAGATTGGAATGGAGTTTTATATTTATTATGCTTGAAAAGCTTGGTTTTAGTGCACAATGGATTGAATGGATCAAAGTTTGCATCTATTCCCTCTCCTTTTTTTGTTTTAATAAATGGAATTCCAAGTTCTTCTTTTATTCCTTCTCGTGGAATACGTCACGATGACCCTTTATCACCGTACATTTTTGTTTTATATATGTGCTGAACTTCTTGCTCGCCAATTTTCTTTACCTTGTTCCCAGTGAGAAAAATTGATTGGTGTCTCAGTTGGTCAATATGGTATTAGGATTCCATTTCTTACATTTGCTGATGATATACTATGATTTTTGCCAAAGCAAATGATCAGAGTTGTACGTTAATTCGCCAAATTTTAGATAAATATTGCTGTATATTGGGTCAACTTGTCAACAATCTTAAATCAGCTTTTCAAGTGTCCCCGATGAGGAAAAGGTTAACTTTGCTTCCATCCTTGGAATGTCTGAAGCTCAAGATCTAGGGGAGTATGTAGGTGTCTTGTCATAAGCTCTAGAGTCACTAAAGAAAAGTTTGGTAAGGTTCTTTCTAAAGTTATTAATCAGCTCCCTAAGTGGAAAGCATATTCTCTTTCTCAAGCTGGTCTTACTATTCTTATTCAATCTAATCTTGCTACTAAAGCTAATTTTCAAATGCAAAGTTTCTACTTACCTAAGATTATTCTTTATAATTTAGATAAAATTTATTGGAATTTTTTTTGGAACAAGGATGCTCTTAATTCTTCAGCTAATGTTATTGGTTGGGATAGGATTTATAAGCCTAAGAATTTTGGTGGCCTTGGATTGAGGAAAGATCATACTAATAATAAAGCATTTCAAATGAAGCTTCTTTGGAATCTTATTAAAGATGATAATAGTTTATGGGTTAAGCTAGTTCGCAAGAAATATGTTAAACAAAAAAATCTCTCAAATTACAAAGTCTCTAATTTGGCATATTGGCAATGGAAAAATCTTATGAGTCTCCGTCATCTGTTCAGTCAAGATCTTAGATGGCAAGTTGGTAATGGTCAGGAAATTGACTTTGGGTGATAACTAGATCTTCCAATATCCGCTTGTTATTATTGTTCAACCTCCTTTTGGTATTTTATTACCCATTTTGGTTGTTGTAACCGTTCAAAGCTCCTTCTTTGTCTTTTAAATACGATTGTTGATCAAACTTGTTCTATTTTTCTTCCCTCTCATCAGCCACCTGATGTTTTGTTTTGGGGTTTATCGGCTGATGTTGAGTATTCGGTTAAATCTAGGGCTTTTTTAGCCCAAGGCTTGTTGGATCATAGATTTTCCAATGTAGAATTTGGGTGGATTTGGAATATTAATGTCCTTCCTAAAGTCAAAAATTTTCCTTGGAAAGCTTGTTGTGATGGTTTGCCTACGAAAGAAAGATTAGACAAGAGTCATGTCTTTCTCCCCCAAAATTGTGTTTTTTGCAACAATCATTGTGAGTCTGCCCCTCATCTTTTCTTTTAATGTCCTTTTGTGGTTAACATTATTGCTTTGCTTAAGGACAACTGTAATTGGTCTTCCCTTTCAGCTAATAGTTTAGTGTTAAAAAATAATTATTTCGGTAATATCTTGGAGACTTGTGATTCTTTTGTTTCATAGGATGACATCTGTTCGTTTGCGATAGTTTAGTGGTTTGTCTGGCATTTTAGAAATAAGGTTATTTTTAATGATGAAAGCATTTTCCCTTATCAAGCCTCGTCTATCATTAATAAATTTGCTTGTAACTAGTTTAAATTTAGTACTTCTAGTTTGAATCCTTCGCCCTTTGTTTCTACGAATTATTTTAATAATGCTAATCTTCCTAAGGTTTCTAGATCTGGGGTGAATCTTGTTTGGTCCCTCCCTCCTTGGAACTTTTTAAAGCTTAACTTTGATGGTTCTAAACTTAGTAATGACAATTATTCCTTTAGTTTTGTTATAAGAGATGAGTATGGGGCAGTGCTGCTTTCTGGTGCAAAGTCTTTAGGGTCTTATTCTTCCATTCTCTAAGCTAAACCTTGGGGATTAAGGGAGGGTATTAAAGGAGCTCTTTCTCTTGACAGTAAAAATTTATTTATTGAGGGTGATAATCTTACGATTATGAATTCTATTAAGCCTATCAAGAAAGATCCCAGGGAAATTACTAATATTGTTTCTGATGCAGGTTATTTTCAGGGAAGCTAACTGTAGACACATAATTGTGTCTCCCCGTTTAAGGATCCGATGATGAAACATACCGTGGTCTTAATTGGTCCGATCCAAGGGCAGAGCAGTTTGAAGAGCCATTCAAAACCAATTCGAAAAGTGTTAAAGTCCTATTTTAAAGCCCAATTAATAATTCATGATAATTAATTGTATTTGAGCCCAATTCTTTGAAAAGCCCAATTAATTGATTTATTTTAATAAATAAATATTTTCAAAAGATATATTTTAAAACTCAAAATCAGATTTTATCCCGTAAAATCAGATTTCGGAATTAAAGGATAAAAGAAAATCTTTTAAAACGCGTTTTAAAAAAGGCTGGCAAAGGCGTGTCAAAAGCCAGGCTGGTGCGCCTGGCGCACCATCATGCGCTTGGCGCACAGCCTTGCGCCTGGCGCACCAAGCTGCGTCAGGCATATCTTTTCTTGACACGTGGCACTGTGCCGCACACTGTGCCGTGCGCTTGGTGCACAGCGCAGGTTTCTTTCTTATCTTTTTCAAAGCGCGTACTACTTGTACACTTTTTATTGGTCATGTCGCGTCATACGCTTGCCACGTTAGCTGCGCGCCAGACGCAGTCAGCGCGTGAGGCGCAGTGCCGTTTTCCCTATAAATAGGCCTGATTTTCCGAACAGATTTAAGAACGGATTTTACACATTAACACACTTCGAACTCGACAAATACTTTACGAATTCTCTCTACGAACTACAAAACTTCCCTACAAAAACTCATACCTTTCAAAGACAATACATTCAATCTACATACTTTCAGACATTTAGATTTTCAGGCTTCACGATTGCTCGTCCCGAAGGTTGTCAATGTCACAGACCCAAGCCACGGTATAATCCTGAGGGTCGTTAAATAAATTATTTTTATATTATAGTTACTAACAGTTTTCTTTCCTGATGTAGATCTTTAATATAAAATCGCTCTACTGTATATTCTAAACCTTTTTTCCTTCTTTTTATTTCTTTTCATATATTATTGGAAAGATTGTCAAGAATAAGTCAGCCTTTGAGCCATCCGCTAAAAACAAGTCAACCTTTTGATTATCCTTGTGATGCAGGAGCATCTAGCTCCATTAATCCTAATACTAATCTTCTTGTAAATAATGATAATAATGCTTTAGAAATTCAGTTTTTGAGTTTAATTAGCACTAAGTGTCCTTAAGTGTTAGTTAAACTTTGTTAGATGTTTAGTCGGTTTTTAGAACATCTTTTGTAACGTTTTTGTTAATCCTTTCTTCTGAATTTTTGTAAGGTGCTTAGTCACCTATGAGCTTAAGATAGCTGCTTATCAAAGCATGATGCAGCTGCTTGCCTTGAGCCACTCAATGAAGAAAGTCCACAAAGGCTGCTGGGCGTGTAGAAAAGAAGGAAAAAAGCCTGAAGAAGAAATCAATGTGCAGCAGCCATTTCTCCATATTTTGGGGCGTGTGACCTATGGATGGAAAGCTCTTCAAGTGTAGGAAACCCTCCCATTGGTTTCGTGGCCATTGGATGAGCTAATCATGAGATATGGACAGAAAGATGGAGAAAGGTCATAAAACCGGGTTTAACAGCTTATCCAACTTTTAGCTTATTTTAATAGTATTTGTAGATCTTTGTTGGCTACGAAATTTTGACATGATGTACTATAAATAGTTAGTAGCTTGCTTGTAAAATTTATGCTTTGATTAATGAAAAACCAGAGAGTTATCTCTTTTAGAAAACATGTGTGGTTTCTATCCAAAACCGGGTTGGTTTTGTTTATCTAAAATCTTTCTTTGTTTGCTTGTCATTCATTGAGGTGAGAGCTAAGCACGTAAAGTAGGTTGTAGGAAAAGTTGTTCCACCTTGTCTTAGCCTTGTTTGGTGGTTGTTGGGTTGTGAAAGTGGTGGTTGTTTGTCTTAGAACAAACCGGGTTAGTTTCTTTTAGTTCTTTTCTAACCGATTCTTAATTTCTCTTAACCAATGCTCTCATGTCCTTAATCAATATGTATCATTTGGTATCAGAGCTGTAGGTTGATTGAGAGCATCTTAAACACCTCCTAAACTAATTCCCTAAGCCTAAACACAAAGCCTAAACACATAGCTACAAAAATCCTAAACCGAAAACCTTTAAACCTCTATATATCCAATCTTTTGGTGAGTTTTGTGTTGTTGCTTTGAGATGGAGGAAGGGCAAGGCATAAACTTTAGGAGAAACATGACTTTAGAAGAAGCTAGGTTGGTTGGAGTGGAGAACAAAGTAGAACAACTCAGTGATCAAATTAGAGAGGTTCTTACTCACTTAAGAGACCTTCAAGTGGGGGGAAGGCGTGGAACTCCAAGGAGGGGGGATGAAGAAGATGTAGGAGGCTATGATACTAGTGGCGAGGATTTTGAACGTGCCTTTGAGAGGAGAAGAACACCTAGGCCTAGAGATGAATTCAAAGATCTCAAGCTAGATGTTCCGGAGTTTGATGGAAACCTTAATCCAGATTCATTTTTGGAGTGGGTTACTAGATGTAATAGGATTTTTGAGTTGAAAGGCTATGATGATGAGAAGTCTTTCAAGGTGGCAGTAGTAAAACTTAAGGGGTATGCTTCATTATGGTGGGAAAATGTAGTACTCCTTAGAAACCGAAAAAGAAAGAGTAAGGTGTGTAGTTGGGAGAAGCTTAAAAAGCATATGAGGGAGAGATTTTTACCATCTACCTATACCCTTGATCTTTACAATCAACTCTCATCTTTAGAACAAGGTTCTAATAGTGTTGAAACATACATCCATGAGTTTGAAAAGCTCATAATGAAGTTGGATGTGCAAGAACGTGAAGAGCAAACTATGGCTCGTTTTATTGGTGGTCTTGATAAGAGCATTTCAAGGAAGTTGGAGCTGCAACCATACACTACTTTGGATGAGCTCTTTAAACTAGCACTCAAAGTGGAAAAACATCAAGCTGAAAAGAAGAAGAAGGGTGTGCAAAAGAGCGGGACTTCTTACACTCCTAAAGGAGGTCCTAGCTATTTCAAAACCAATTCTCCTTACACTCCACAAGGGGATACAAGCAAGGTGGTGGACAAAGGGAAGAAGGCGGTTGATTCACGTGACAAATCCAACGTGAAGTGTTTCAAGTGCCATGGTTATGGTCACTATCAAGCTGAATGTCCAAATAAGAGAGTGATGACTCTTATTGACATTGAAACCATTGAAGCATCCATTCAAAACCAAGAAAATGCAGAGGTGCCGGATGCTAAGCAAGGAGAAAGTGACGAGGAAGAGGAGGAGGAGATCATTGGACCAGTTGAAGGGGAGCATCTTTCTCTTGTTTTGAGAAGGGTTCTTCATACAAAAGAAGCAATGGAAGAGGTTCCTAACCAAAGGGACCAGATTTTTCAAACAAGGTGCCTTGTTAAGGGGCGCCTTTGTTCTATGATCATTGATGGAGGTAGTCGCACCAACGTGGCATCTACAACCATGGTGGAGAAACTTAACCATCCAACTTTCAATCATCCAAAACCATATAAGCTTCATTGGCTTAATGATGGCAGCAATGTTGAGGTAACTAAACAAGCTTTAATTAGCTTTTCTTTCGGTGATTCTTACAAAGGATGAAGTGTTGTGTGATGTATTACCTATGGATGCATGTCATTTGTTATTAGGAAGGCCTTGGCAATCTGATAAAGAAACTATTCATAATGGAAAAACTAACACTTATTCCTTTATGCATAATTCTAAAAGGATTGTTCTTAAACCATCTAAACCAAACACATACACTAGCACCACAAAAAAAGCCGAACCTACCTCTAAACAACAAACCAGTACCAAAAAGACCTTAATCCTTTCTAAACCACAAATCGAAAAAGCCATTGAAAAGGGAAAGACTATGTATTTGTTGTTATTTTTGGATGAAAATGAATTAGTTGTAACTGAAATTCATAAAAGAGTGAAACCATTAGTAAAGGAATTTAGGGACGTTTTCCCTAATGATTTGCCAAATGGTTTACCACCTCTTAGGGGAATTGAACATCAAATTGACCTTATTCCTGGAGCCCCATTACCAAATAAACCAGCCTATAGGTGTAATCCTGAAGAAGCTAAAGAGTTACAAAAGCAAGTGAGTGAACTTTTAGCTAAAGGATTCGTGAAAGAGAGCTTAAGTCCATGTGCTGTACCAGTTCTTTTAGTGCCAAAGAAAGATGGAACTATGAGGATGTGTGTTGATTGTAGAGCCATTAACAATATCACAGTTAAGTATAGGTATCCTATTCCTAGACTTGACGATTTGTTAGATGAGCTACATGGTTCCAAAATATTTTCTAAAATTGATTTAAGGAGTGGTTATCACCAAATCAGAATTAAAGAAGGTGATGAATGGAAAACAGCGTTTAAAACCAAGGGAGGCTTGTTTGAATGGCGTGTGATGCCCTTTGGTTTAACTAATGCTCCTAGCACATTCATGAGGCTTATGCACGAGGTATTGAGGCCTTTCATTGGACTATTTGTGGTAGTCTATTTTGATGATATTCTTGTGTATAGTAAAGATGAACATGAACATTTGCAACATTTGAGAAAGGTTTTTCTCAAATTAAGGGAAAAGAAGCTATATGCCAAGATGGAGAAGTGCGAGTTTTTCACTCCTAGTGTTTCGTTTTTGGGATTCATTATCTCCAAAGATGGAATAGATATGGATGAAGCCAAGGTAGAGGCAATCAAATCATGGCCTACGCCTAAGAACGTCACGGAGGTGAGAAGTTTTAATGGTTTAGCTTCATTTTACAGGAGGTTCATCAAAGATTTTAGCACTTTGTTAGCTCCATTAACCGAGTGCATCAAGAAGGGGTCTTTCACTTGGACGCCAGCAGCCCAAGTAGCTTTTGAAGCTCTTAAAAACAAGCTAAGTGAAGCACCTATCCTATCCATTCCAGATTTCAATCAAGTGTTCGAGGTTGAATGCGATGCAAGTGGAGTTGGAATTGGAGCAGTTCTTACTCAAGGTGAGCGTCCCATTGCCTACTTTAGTGAGAAGCTTAATAATTCAAGACTCAACTACAACACTTATGACAAGGAGTTCTATGCCATGGTTCGAGCTTTGGAGCATTGGACTCATTATTTGAGACCAGCTCAGTTCGTGTTGCATTCAGATCACCAAGCTGTAAAATACATCAATGGCCAACATAAGCTCAATCCTAGACATGCCAAATGGGTTGAATTTCTCCAATCTTTTAATTTTGTTTCAAAATATAAAACTGGAGTTTCTAACACTGTTGCAGATGCATTGTCAAGGAGGCATTCTATGCTTTCTCTTATGGAGGCACGAGTTCTTGGGTTTTCACATCTTAAAGAGTTGTATTTGGAAGATCCAGATTTCTCACCAATCATCAAAGAAGGTGCATTTGGCGCCTATTCATTGCAAGATGGCTTTCTTTTCAAGAACAACAAGCTATGCATTCCAAAGTGTTCCCTAAGGGAGTTATTGATACGTGAAGTGCATGGAGGAGGCCTAGCTGGTCATTTTGGCATCAACAAAACAAGAGACGTGCTCCAAGAGCATTTTTATTGGCCAAAGCTAGCTGGTGATGTTCATGGAGTTCTTGCTCGTTGTTCTACATGTCAAAAGGCTAAGAGTACCTTTCATCAAGGTCTCTATACGCCCCTACCAGTCCCAAATCAACCATGGGAAGATGTTAGCATGGATTTCATTGTAGCTTTGCCTAGAACTCAAAGAGGCAAAGATGCAATCATGGTGGTTGTGGATAGATTCTCTAAAATGGCTCATTTTATTCATTGTAATAAAACTGATGATGCTATTCATGTTGCTGATTTGTTCTTTAAAGATGTTATACGTCTTCATGGTGTTCCTAGGTCTATTGTTTCAGATAAGGACGTAAAGTTCTTAAGCTATTTTTGGAAGACCTTGTGGAAGATGCTAGGTACTAAGCTCCTCTTTAGTACTACGGCTCATCCACAAACCGATGGCCAAACCGAAGTGACAAATAGGACCTTAACAACCTTGTTAAGAACGTTGGTGAACAAGTCTCAAAGAGATTGGGATCTAAAGCTAGCTCATGCTGAGTTTGCTTACAATAGATCTCCAACTTATGCTACAAAACACTCACCATTCGAGGTAAACTATGGGATTAATCCTTTAAGTCCTATTGATTTACTTCCCTTTCCTATTGACGTGCATAGTAGCAAAGAAGCTGAAGTGAAAGCCAAAGAGATGAAGAAGCTACATGAACAAATCAAAACCAGAATTGAGAAGGTGAATGAAGCCTACAAGATTAGAGCAAACAAGAACCGAAAAGAAGTGCTCTACAAACCGGGAGATCTAGTGTGGTTACACCTAAGGAAGGAACGATTTCCATCAAGAAGGAAGAACAAGCTCATGCCTAGGAGTGATGGTCCTTTCAAGGTGTTGGAGAAGATCAACAACAATGCTTACAAGATCGAGTTACCTAGTGAAATGGGTAACATTTCAAAGCAACCTTCAACGTTGGTGATCTAGCTCCATTCATAGATGAAGATTTTGATTTACAAGAAGAGTCTTCCCAAGAGGGAGAGAATGATGCAGGAGCATCTAGCTCCATTAATCCTAATACTAATCTTCTTGTAAATAATGATAATAATGCTTTAGAAATTCAGTTTTTGAGTTTAATTAGCACTAAGTGTCCTAGAGTGTTAGTTAAACTTTGTTAGATGTTTAGTCGGTTTTTAGAACATCTTTTGTAACGTTTTTGTTAATCCTTTCTTCTAAATTTTTGTAAGGTGCTTAGTCACCTATGAGCTTAAGGTAGCTGCTTATCAAAGCATGATGCAGCTGCTTGCCTTGAGCCACTCAATGAAGAAAGTCCACAAAGGCTGCTGGGCGTGTAGAAAAGAAGGAAAAAAGCCTGAAGAAGAAGTCAATGTGCAGCAGCCATTTCTCCATATTTTGGGGCGTGTGACCTATGGATGGAAAGATCTTCAAGTGTAGGAAACCCTGCCATTGGTTTCGTGGCCATTGGATGAGCTAATCATGAGATATGGACAGAAAGATGGAGAAAGGTCATAAAACCGGGTTTAACAGCTTATCCAACTTTTAGCTTATTTTGATAGTATTTGTAGATCTTTGTTGGCTACGAAATTTTGACATGATGTACTATAAATAGTTAGTAGCTTGCTTGTAAAATTTAAGCTTTGATTAATGAAAAACCAGAGAGTTATCTCTTTTATAAAACAAGTGTGTTTTCTGTCCAAAACTGGGTTGGTTTTGTTTATCTAAAATCTTTGCTGTTTGCTTGTCATTCATTGAGGTGAGAGCTAAGCACGTAAAGTAGGTTGTAGGACAAGTTGTTCCACCTTGTCTTAGCCTTGTTTGGTGGTTGTTGGGTTGTGAAAGTGGTGGTTGTTTGTCTTAGAACAAACCGGGTCAGTTTCTTTTAGTTCTTTTCTGACCGATTCTTAATTTCTCTTAACCAATGCTCTCATGTCCCTAATCAATATGTATCACCTTGAATAAGTCAACCTTTAATACCAATCTATTTTTAACAAGTTATTGCATGTTATTAACTTATTTAACCGCTTAAATATGATATGTGTAACTCTTCAAAGGGATGAGAGACAAAACAAAAAAGAAATTAAAAATTACAAAAAGAATGAAAAAAGTCGATTATTTGTAATTTATCTTGTTTAAAATTGATAAGTACTAAAGGTAGACTTATTCAGGAAATAATCAAAAGACGACTTATTTTTAGCGGACGGGTCAAAGGTTGACCTATTCTTGACAATTTTTCCTATATTATTATATGCCCGCCCGATCATTATATGCATATTATATGATCGTGCTTCGCTTTATTGCTTTTATCACCCCACATGTTATTTTTGCTAATTAAAGACCTAAAGAACTGGTCTAACATTAATCAGATTAATTTGGACAACCCGCTAGGTTCCCCGTAATATTGATTGCCTAATAACATGTCACCAAAAAATAGTCTTTTTATGTGTTTTATGAACCAGCTTTAGACTAAATATTTTTAGGGTGTTTAAAACATTATTTGATTATTCTTTAGCATAATTTTTGTAATGAATCGATATTTAGTAGAGGCCAACTTTGGGCGAATGTGGTTCATTATGACTATATTCGTACCCTCACCCCCGAACTCAATCTTTGGTTCATTTTGACCATCTATGGAGTCACGAAGGGGAAATCTACATTGGATAATTTGTCCCTAAGATTTTCCTATATCCAATTAGGTTTATGATTCTTCCTAAAAAGAATTGTTGGCGACTTCTTTCAAAACAATTTTCAGTAAAACCTTAATACTGGGGTAGTCAAATATAATACGCGCTCACACCGCGTAGGCAAAATAAAAACACGCCTACAATTTGGCGACTTTATTAGGGAGGATTTTAAAAAAAAATAATTTTTTAAATGAGTGGGTGAAACTTGAAAAATACGATTCATTCTTATTTTTATGCCCTAGAATAATATACTGTTTTGCATGTGCATGGCTATTGTTCAGCCACCATAAGGACAATCTACCATGCCTCATTAGCACATGTTCTATGTGTGAGGTCACCCCCGTGGGGGTTTGCGCTTTGTCCTTCCAAAAAGCTTCCTGAGCTATAGTGTTGGATCTTAGTCATAAGCAAACCTACCCAACCATGGCATTGTTCTCTTGTTCCTGACTTGAGACTGGAGTGCGTCTTACACGTGGCCACCTCTTTAAGCAGGGGTACGATAGCGTGGGATCAATCTCTTAGTCATGGACCCTTTCAGACTTAACGTAAACCTGACCAATAGTTGAATGTAGAACTGGACTTTAGGTTGAGAACTTTTGCATCCATGTTACCTAACATTTATGTGTGATTGCAATTTTTGCCCGCTAATATGCTTTACGCCCGAAATTATTGCAAATCGTGTCTAAACAAATCGTCGTTCTCGCCCGAACCTTCGTCAATTAATCAATACGCGTGCCGCAAAGCATTGCGCCAAAGATTAAGTTGCGCCCGGCGCAACGTTCTTGCGCCGGACGCATAGGACCGCGCGCCACGCGCCCTAGCTGCGTGGCACGCAGCCTATTCGTCCCATGCTTATTGGTCTTTTGACCTTTGTTCAAGTCTAAGATTACAAGTTTGCGTCCAAGTATCATAGGCATTTAAAAATCAGTTTTTTCATGCAAGGTCAAGTATGTCCTAAAAAAAATGCATCTAAAGAGTCATTGTAGAGTTAGAGTTGTCATGCATGTCTACCTCTTCCCATTTTCTCCCTGCTGTTCAACTAATCTTCCCTATCAATTCTATCCTACCATATTCAATCAATTTTAAAATTTACATTTTTCAAAATCAATCCTACACCTCCTTCTATTCTACTCTTTTTCAAAAACATTTACTAATTATCTCCATATCACGACATTTAAAAAAAAAAAAACTATTTTCAAAATTAATTCATCATCTTTTCCTAACAAAAGATAAAAATAAGGGGTTCCTTTCAAAAATGAATTTCAGAAAATTCTAAGCCCATTCCAAACCCCTTCAATCCAATTCAATCCAATCAACCAAATTCGACCCACTTCACTTGCATTCATTCTAGGCCCGTATACATTAGGGTCCATTTTGCATTCATATAAGGTCCATCTAATTCGAGTCCATGCATTCATATTAGGCCCGCTAGCATTAGTGTCCATCTTAGGCCCATATAAGTCTAGCTCCTGTCAAAATCTTGGCCCATTTGCATCTTTATGTGAACCCTAGTCTATGTCAATCCTGTTCCAAGTCTAATCCAGCTCTATTTCAATCCAATGTCAAGCCCATGTGCATTTTCAAGTCTAACTTCAAACCGATATAGGACTAAGTCTAGAGTTAGGTCCATATAAGGCCCAACTCATTTCCAAAGTCAATCAAGTCCAATTCCAAACCCATGTAGGGCTAAGTCCAAACCATTTTGACTTAGCTAAGCTAGTCATCCCCGTGAGACCATAACAAAGACCCCTTTGACTTAGGTAAGCTAGTCATCCCCGTGGAGACCATAATGACACCCCTTTGACTTAGCTAAGCTAGTCATCCCTATGAGACCATAACGACACCCCTTTGACTTAGCTAAGCTAGTCACCCGTAAGACCATAACGGCACCCATTGATTTAGTAAAGCTAGTCACCCCTAAGACCTTAAAGGCACCCTTCGAGTTTAGCGAAGCTATTCCTATCTTACATCTATAGCAATACCAAATCATCAAGTCCGGCGAAGCCAATTCCTTCCTAAGCCTAGCGAAACTAGCGTAGACAATCCTTTCGAGCCTAATCTATTTGTCAAGTCTAGTCCACCGCTTGTATAGTCCAAATCCACCCAACCATTTGCATCTGCATATAGTTAGGCCCATATCACCATCATAACCATAATCATACCCATTTCTAATAATTTACTGGCTCCCATTTCACCTTCCATTTTTCATCCCCATTTCCACTTTCATCTTCATTTCTCACCTCTCATTTCTCCCTCCCTCATTTCCATTTCTCATTTCGAAAAACATCATTTCTAAAAATTTACGAGGTCCATTCGATTTCTGTTCGGAGACGCTCGTGAGATTATAACTTGGGAACGTCCGACGAGAGGCAACAAGGTCGACCTACTCCTAGACTCGCCAAGCGCATCCTAACTTTTTCGGCACGAATCCTCCGACTTCCGAATCACCACCCGAAATGGGAGACACTAATGAACAACTCAGTGCCATTATGGCCCAACTTCAACAGATGAGCTCATGTCTTGAGGAACAAGACAAAGAGATTAAGGCACTGAGGGAGAAGCTAACTAAAGAAGACGAGCAAGGCGACACTCCACCACCATTCAAAACCAACACAGATTTGAGGTTTGAAAAACTCGAGCAATCGATCCACTCAATTCCTCAGGCTGAGGGTCGCTCATGGCCATGACATCATTGATCCCGAACCGAGGGACAAGCTCCCTAAAAAGGTAACATTGGGTGACCTCCCCAAATTCAAGGGGGTCGAAGACCCAGATGACCACTTGAGAGCATTTTCCATCTCTATGGCTCTCAAGGGCATGAGCAAGGACCTGTTTTCTTATGTCTTTCCTTTAACCTTGGATGCACATCCATCCAAGTGGTTCAGATCACTAAATAAAGCCAAGCTGAATGATTGGGACTACATCAGAGAAGAGTTCCACAAACAATATATCTACAATACTCAGCTTCCCATTGGCCTTCGTGAGTTGGAATTAACTAAGCAGAATTCCAATAAAGATTTTGTCACCTTCCTTTACAGAGAAGGAGGAAAAAGGTCGCGCAAAATGACTAGCGAGGCCATCCCAAGAAGATTAAGTCCGATTGGTGATCCGTAACCCCGCAGCCCAAGTATGGGGACCATATTATGTTCCAACCCATAGTCTCTTTCACGAAGCTCTATAAGGTAGGCCCGCCGATTCAAGAAGAGGTACAAAGCTAACAAGAACAAGGGTTCCAACAACAACAACAACAACTCTTTCAAGAAGAGTAACAATGGCCCTTCTAGCTCCAAAAGCAACGAGGTCAATGCCATAGCTACTGACAAGAAAGGTTATCAAGGACCTCAAAGGACATTCACTCCTCTGGGCATGTCTCTAGAAGAAGCTTTCACTAGGCTTCATGCAAAAGGAGCACTTCAGCCTCTTGGCCCTACTCCGGACCCTCCTCTGGAAAAGAGATCCAGTAGGTGGAACCTCAATTCCTACTGCAAATATCATCAAGGGAATGGGCATCTCACATCCCAATGCAGGACTTTGAAGCATCATCTACAAGATATGGTTGAAGACGATAGATTACCAATTTCGCCTGCGGCAAAAGTCAGCAATAGTGGCAACCCCTTGGGAAGTGCCTAAATAATGCAGGGGCTTAGTCATTTAGCGTTGGTTTTCTAGGTTGAGTCGGAGAGTCCCTCCCTAGCTCCTTTATTTCCTTTCCTGTCGAGTCTATCTCATTTAGGACTTTATTTCTAATAAGCCTTGTGTCATTCATTTCCAATCAATAAAATAATCGCATTTTCTTTTCATTTTCGTTGGCCTTCCATCATTTTTATTTATGCTTCTAATTCAATGATGAAACTCGAATCACCTAATGAACGTGACTAATAATTAAAAAAAAAATCTGAAATAAAAAAAAATGATAATAAAAAAGAGGACATACTTTGGAGCAAGAGTTAATCCCCTCTCCCTTCCATTACCTTTCATAAGCCATCCACATACAACTAAGAAAAAAAACAAAAATCCCTTAAACCATCATACTTAGCCAAATAATCCCTCCATTAACCAAAGCTCCACAAATATCCTTCAAGCCTTCCAATACCCTAAACCAAACTTGTGTGCAAACCTTACTAATACAAAAACGAATCAATGCCAGCAAAAATATTCAAAGTGCGAAAAGAAGAGCAAAATCAAAAGAAAACGCAAAAGCTGAAAAAAAAAAAAAAAAAAAAAAGAGCCAAAGGAAAAAAAGAATAAAAAAGTCAAGCTAGGGGGCATGCACACAAGTTCTACCCCTCATTCAATCCCTTCAATCCATAGTCCTTATCTTTACTTAGCCAATTCAACCTTCATCTAAGCCTTAAACCTTTCAACCTTTCATTAACCATAACTCCTTTTTCAAGGTATGTCCAAGCCCGCTAGGTTGAAAACCCGAAAGGGCGGCCTAGGCAAAAGTTAGGGCACAAAAAAAATGATAAATAAAAAAAGAAATCGATCCGTAACTACGAATGGTCCGATTCCGCAAGGATACGTAGGGAATCCTCATCTCGAGGTCCGACCGCTTCAATAAAATAAAAATTAGTCATGGTCTAATGATTTGACTTTCTAGAATTTAGTAGCATAATCTATTTCTAGATCCCGACATAGACTCGAGTCTGCACCTAGCCTCGTTAAAGCCTTTTCCCACCTACACTTATTTAAGTCACAAATTAAACCTTTTTATTTTTCAATCCAAGCTCTCCTTGTCCCCGAAGGACTCTCCGATAATTCCATGGATTCTCGGCGATATTTGACTTTGCCTATATCAACTTCCCAAAGCAGTAATCCCCAAGACAATCCTCATGACAACTTTCAACATTTCTATATCAAATCAATTATGTTTCAATATCAGCTCAAGTATATTCAATTAAGGCTCATAATGCCTAATTCAAGGCAAGCTCACTCAAAGTAGGGGCTTCCTATGTGTGGTGGTTCCTCCAAGTCGAATCAAACTCCCGAAGAGTTGTAATCCACGGACCCTCGTTTCGACCCCGATTATTTACTAGGAACAATTTTCGAAAATCATTCTATGCATTTCTAATCGACCTATCATTCGATATGCTATCCATCTTCTAGCCATGCAAAATCCCGACCTTGCATTGCAGCCTTGCAAAACCCCCGACCTTGCATTGCATTTCATACATTCTAGTCTTGCATAACCCTGACCTTGCATGACGTGCCAACCCTCTTTGCATAACCTTAATCCTTGCATAGCGTCTCATGCATCCTTAGAGAGTCTAAGATTGCATTATTGCATCACTATGTGCTTTTGTGAGTTGTTTGCACCTATCTCGCTAACATCTTTCCCTACTGTAATCGATTGCTTGTAGTTATTGTCCCGCATACTAACTTTGTTTTGCGAGAGACCGACTCGTTACAGACGCCTCTAAACTACGGAGCGTTTAGAATCGTTCTCCGTCCCGACACCGTATACTTTGACTTTCGGTTACCTGAACCTCAGTCAAAGTGGGGGCTTCTGTAGACACATAATCGTGTCTCCCCATTTAAGGATCCGATGATGAAACATATCGTGGTCTTAATTGGTCCGATCCAAGGGCAGAGCAGTCCTAAGAGCCATTCAAAACCATTTCGAAAAGTGTTAAAGTCCTATTTTAAAGCCCAATTAATTATTCATGATAATTAATTGTATTTGACCCCAATTCTTTGAAAAGCCCAATTAATTGATAGTTAATTGATTTATTTTATTAAATAAATATTTTCAAAAGATATATTTTTAAGACTCAAAATCAGATTTTACCCCGTTAAATCATATTCCGGAATTAATAGATAAAAGAAAATCTTTAAAACGCGTTTTAAAAAAGGCTGGCAAAGGCGTGTCAAAAGTCAGGCTGGTGCGCCTGGAGCACCATCGTGCGCTTGGCGCACCATGCTGCGTCAGGCGCAACTTTTCCAGACACGTGGCACTGTGCCACACCCTGTGTCGTGTGCTTGGCGCACAGCTCTGCGTGAGGCGCAGGTTTCTTTCTTATCTTTTTTCAAAGCGCGTACCACGTGTACACTTTTTATTGGTCATGCCGCGTCATACGCTGCCACGCGCCCGCGTGCCGGACGCAGCGCCGCGCGTGAGGCGCAAAGGCCGCTTCTCCCTATAAATAGGCCTAATTTCCAAACAGATTTAAGAACGGATTTTACACATTAACACACTTCAAACTCGACAAATACTTTACGAATTCTCTCTACGAACTACAAAACTTCCCTACAAAAACTCATACCTTTCAAACACAATACATTCAATCTACATACTTTCAGACATTCAGATTTTCAGGCTTCACGATTGCTCGTCCTTAAGGTTGTCAATCTCACATACCCAAGCCACGGTATAATCCTGAGGGTCCTTAAATAAATTATTTTTATATTAAAGTTACTAACGGTTTTCTTTCCTGATGTAGATCTTTAATATAAAATCGCTCCACTGTATATTCTAAACCGTTTTTCCTTCTTTTTATTTCTTTTCATATATTATTATATGCATATTATATGATTGTCCTTGCTTTATTGCTTTTATCACCCCAAATGTTATTTTTGCTAATCAAAGACCTAAAGATCTGTTCTAACATTAATCGATTAATTTGGACAACCCGCTAGATTCCCCTGTAATATTGATTGCCTAATAATATGTCACTAAAAATAGTCTTTTTATGTGTTTCATGAACCAATTTAGACTAAATATCTTTAGGGTGTTTAAAACATTATTTGATTATTCTTTGGCATAAGATCTGTAATGAATCGATATTTAGTAGAGGCCAACTTTGGGTGAATGTGGTTCATTATGACTATATTCATACCCTCACCCCCGAACTCAATCTTTGGTTCATTTTGACCATCTATGGAGTCATGATGGGGAAATCTGCATTGGATAATTTGTCCCTATGATTTTCCTATATCCAATTAGGTTTATGATTCTTCCTAAAAAGAATTGTTGGCGACTTCTTTCAAAACAATTTTCAATAAAACCTTAACAGTTTGGTAATCAAATATAATACGCGCTCACACCGCGTAGGCGAAATAAAACACGCCTACACTAACTGATGCGAAATGGTTTCGTATTTCTTCTTCTATGTCTTGTTGTTTTGTATTATATTGAGTTGTATTTATTTAGAGTCTTAAGTTGTATGTAAACCTCCTTATTTAAGTAATTAGGGTTGATTAGAGCTGTTTAAAGTTAAGGAGAAATTAGACGAGAAGTGAAGACGTTCACGTTCATCCGGAGATTCTGCAAAATCGTTTTGGTTATTATGAGCAATCTATAAATCATTTTCCGGTGATTCGTTTTTTGTTGGATAGCTAACATCTTGAAGTTTAATCCTACCAAATTTGGTGAGATTTCTTGAAGAAACAAAGTCGTATTACCCTTGCAATTGAGACGTCATTGTTTGATCAGTTATCACGGTTTTGGCATAACTTGATTGTTGATTGTAACCTAGTTTTTGTTAGCTTAATTGTTGTAATTAGGCTTATAAATTATGTAAGAAAGAAGGTCACACATGAGGGAGTTCACCTATGTGATTGAGGTGCTTGTTTAAGGCGTCCAAGAGCTTACGCAAGGAGGAGGGAAAGCTGCCCAGCTCACCCGCCAGATCAGCGAGTTGCAGAGCTGCTTTTGTTGAATTTTGGGCAGCCGCCTTTTTACATCCAATTAGTGTTGTTTGAACCTCTGGTCTGGTCCAATAGTATCATACAAAGCCCACCTAAAAGATTTGATCAGTATACTCCCAAGGGGCCCATCAGCTCCTTAAAACAAAAAATAACTTTACCATAAAAGGGAGACAACTTTCCTATAGACAGGCATACCCCCAATAGGGTTTCCTGTCTGGGAAATCCCCAACATTATAAAAGCAGCAAGCCCAATCAATGAGCAGGTATTGATTCTCACCTAACAAAACCAGAGCATCTCTCTCTAGAACTATTCACTTTCTCTCTCTACCTCAATCTCAACTGACTTGAGGGTCGGAGGGGTTTCCCGGGAACACCCCCGGACTAGTTTTCCTTGTTTTGTAGGACTTCAAGCGACAAGACTCGGGATTATACTCCAACTCGGGATTTTAACCTCTATAAACACACTTAACTCTTTTGACTAGTTTCTAGGCAGAAACAGTTTGGCGCCGTCTGTGGGGACACTACATCTCAAAGCTACGTACCGAGAGTAACATGGCACCCCGAAGGAAAACAACCCGAGCCTCACTACCTCCACAACCAACCCCGATTCGGTCCCACCAACCCAACGTGTTGGTCGAGTCGCTTGCCATCGTCGATGAGGGATTTACTCCTTGTAATGAAGAGCAAACTGGACCCCGGGAGCAATACCAACCCCATCCACCTCCCATCACAATGGCGAACATAGAAAGGATAGCACAACAATTGAATGCAAACATGCAACGCAGCTTGCAGGAACTCATAGCGGGAATCCCCCAACTAAACCAGGGAATACCCCGAGAGTTGACCCAAGGAGAGCCACGACCCGGGGTGATCCAAACACTCGGAGTCCCTAACCGGGACGGGCAACGAGTGGGAGGAGACAGTCCCGACAGCCAACTCCCATAGGACATCAAACTCGGATGCTCGGCAGATCATTGAAGAGAATCATAGGCGCCGAATGGAGCAGACGCTCTGAACTTACTCAATGACAAAAGGAGAGCCAATCAGAGAAGACTCGCCAAGAGGAGCAAGCTCAATCCAAGACTCCGCGACGGGGGCGGGAAGGATCGCCCCTTGGGTCCAAGAAGACCAGGACGGAATGGGAAGGAGACTCGGGACCCCAACGAAACAGAAGTCCCGTCTTGGTCAACAGAGGAGTACTGAACTTCATGACGCCCTTCAGTCGGGAGATCATGGAAGTCCCTAACCCAAGCAAGGTCAAGGTCCCCCCCGATTGAGCAAGACTCGGGAAATAGCGACCCCGATGATCACATGGCGGCCTATAAGGCCCGGGATGAGTGTACAAACAGGGTGCGAGCCGTGGTGCCAGTATTTCCCGACTACCCTTAAGGGCCTAGCACTCGCCTGGTTTTCGGACTCTCCCTCGGCATTATCAAGAACTTTTTCGTGTTAGAAGCATTATTCCACCAACACTTCATTGCCGGACGTCGGTACAAAAAGACTAGCATCCACTTGATGTCGATCAACCAGCAGGAGCATGAAAGTCTGACCGACTACATCAAACGATTCAATGAAGAGTCCCTCAAGATCTCAGATCTCCAGGACGGGGTGGCCTTCACCGCCTTGATGTCGGGACTCTGGCCAGGCAAGTTCAGATGGTCCTTGGCCGAAAATGAAGTGACCACATTCACCGAAGCCACGAGTCGGGCCCGTAAATTCATTCGTGTGCCTGGACATCCGCAAGCCGCCTGTGGAGAAGTCAAAGAAAAGGAAGGAAGAAACCCCTTACCGGGAATCCAACAAAAGTAATAAAAACAACCAACAACTCCTCCCGAGAACTACGGATAACGGGAACGACCCTCGCTTCAACGAAATCGGCGTGAGATCTACTTAGATCTCGAAACACAAGCTCCAGATTGCCCATCCCTCCCCTATAAGGACCTCAAAGGAGAGAATGGATCAACGACTGTGGTGTGAATATCACCGAGAATGTGGGCACACCACTAAAGACTCGGTCGGGAATTGAAGAAGGCCTTGGATCACTGGGCTGATCAAGGAAAGCCGAACGTATACATCAAGCACTCTCGGGAAGAGAAAGGGAAGGAGAAGGAAGGAAAAAATGACAAAGGACAACACCGACGGGTATGCCGGGATAATAGCCGGGGGCAGGCCTCGGGTGGATTAACCGACCGAGCCCGCAAAGCTCACCCGCATGCAATGAAGCAACTTGTCTTGAAATTGAGCCCACGAAGGCGGGATGCCCCATCATGACGTTTGGGGAGCCTCGACCGGCACGTACATACCCCCCATGACGACCCCCTCGTCATAGAAATGAAAATTGCCAACTCAAGGGTCAAGAGGATATTGGTCGACAAAGGCTCATCAACGGACATCATCACGCTATAATGTTTACGTGTTCGAAATATACCGAGAAGGATGTAACCCCGACCTCGCCGCCCGCTGATAGGCTTCGGGGAGGATCCGTGTACCCCCTCGGGTTCATAAAATCGGGCCGTGAGACTCGGGGAAAGGGGTAAGGGAAGAAGCCTACCGGCCGACTTCCCGGTGGTCTATACCCCACTCCCTTATAATGCTATCATGGGCAGGCCCACCATGAACAAGATAAAGGCAGCCATCTCGGTATACCACCTACTCTTGCAATATGAAACAGATCGAAGGCCAAGCTCGGGAAGATCTACGGAGACCAACAAGACGCCAGGGAGTGTTACACAAACAGCTTTAAAACAACAACCCCTGAAGAAAGACCAAAGAAGAGGAAAAGAAAAGACCCCGAGGACACTCCCACTCGGTCTCGGGTCTATCTTTCGAAAAATCCAAAGTTATATGAACGACCCCAAACGGCCGAAGAGGATGAAGAAGTAATGCTTCGCGAAGGCCTCGGAATGGGGTAAGGATTGGCAAAAACCTTAGTCCCGAGATCGTGGAAAACTACTCATCAACACCTTGCGAGAATACAAGGACGTGTTTGCTTACTCCGCCTCGACATGCAAGTGGGCCGGATCCCAAGTTCGCATCCCACGAGTTGAACATCAAGGAGGGATTCCGCCCCATCAAGCGTAAAACTCGTACATCAAGGGCCCGATAGAAACGCGGCAAAGCGAGGAGAGGTCAAAAAATTGTTAGAGGCGGGCAACATCGAAGAATGCCAATACACGAGTGGCTGGCCAATGTTGTTCTCGGTTAAAACGGCTAACGGAGCTTGGCGCATGTGCGCCGACTTCACCGACTTGAACAAAGCATGCCCTAAGGACAATCATCCTCTACCTAAGATCGATAGGCTGGTCGATTCAACGACCGGTCACGAGTTGCTCGCCTTCATGGATGCCAACGCGGATACCACCGGATCCCGATGGCGGAAAAGGATCGAATACATACAATATTCGTTACGTGCCCAAGGCGTATCGCTACGAGGATGATGCCCTTCAGGCTAAAGAACGCAGGGGCTACTTATCAACGAACGATCAACAAAGTCTTTGAGGAGCAACTCGGGAGGAACATTGAGGTGTACGTAGACGATATGATTGTCAAAAGCAAAAAGGCAATAGATCACGTCGGGGATTTAGCGGAAACGCTGAACATCCTACGACGCCATGGCATGAAATTAAATCCCGAGAAGTGTGTATTCAGGGTTAGAGGGGGGGAAATGCCTCGGGTTCTTGGTAGATGAAAGAGGAATTGAGGCTAACCCCGACAAGATCAACGCAGTGTTAAACATGTCCTCACCAAGGAATGTGAGAGAAGTTCAAAGGCTAACAGGGTGCTTAGCAGCGCTGGGCCGCTTCTTGTCCCGCTCGACTGACAAGAGCTTGTTATTCTTCAGAGCACTCAAAAGGAAGGAGTTTGATTGGGACGACGAGGCTGAGCAGGCATTCCAGCAGCTGAAACAACACCTAGCAACGTTGCCCAAACTCATATCATCCTTGCAGGGAGAAGCTCTCTATATATATCTCTCGGTATCAGAATACGCTCTCAGTGCGGTACTCGTGGCCGAAAGAGAGGGAACTCAAAATCTAGTATATTTCATCAGCCACGCTTATAGAGGAGCAGAAGCACGGTACAGCCAGATTGAGAAGATGGTTTTTGGTTTGGTAATGGCGAGCAGGAAATTGAAGCCATACTTCCAGGCGCACCCCATTAAGGTCCTAACCAGACAACCCATCAGGAAAGTAATCGAAAGCAGGAATCATTCAACTCGGATGACCGAGTGGGCGGACCAGTTGGCGGACTTCGGGTTGGAATATGAGCCGCGAAGGGCTATCAAGGCACAAGCATTGGCGGATTTCATCAGTGAATGTAGCTCCCAACCCCTTGACCTAGAAGAAAGAGAGTCATGGGAGTTACAAGTAGATGGTTCAGCTACCAAAGCAGGCAGCGGAGCAGGGCTCGTGATCACCCCCTCAGTCGGGGATAAAATGGAGTATGCTGTAAAATTTGATTTTCTGGCCTCAAACAATGAGGCTGAATACGAAGCTCTGATCTTAGGCCTTCAAATATGCATCAGCTCGGGAGCCCAGGCAGTAATGGCCAAATCAGATTCGCAGCTCGTAGTGGGGCAGGTCTCGGGGGAGTATGAGGCCAAGGAAGACAACATGAGGATGTATCTCAACAAAACCCGGGAGCTTATCAAGAAGTTGTCTTCATTCAGCATACAACACCTCCCGAGTCAGAAAACCAGCAGGTCGACGCCCTGGCCCGTATGGCAAGCTCCGCAGAGGGACTAGCCCCTCGAACCATCATCTGGGAGATTCTAGAGCAGCCGAGCATTAACTCCCTCCAGATCCATGCCTTGAACAGAACCGATACATGGATGGAGGAAGTTATAAGCTTCCTCATAAATGGCGTGTTACCCTCGGGAGAAAAGGAGGCCGAAGCTTTAAAGAAAAAGTCAGCTTGGTTTGTTTGGCATGAAGGGATCCTCTACAAAAAGTCCTATACGCATCCACTACTGAAGTGCGTTACACCGTTTAAGGGCAACTACATCCTTCGGGAAATCCATGAGGGCGCATGCAGTAGCCATCAAGGGGCAAGGACCATTGCCGGGAAAGCTCTGAGGGCCGGGTACTACTGGCCGACATTGAAATCTGACGCAAGGAACCTAGTGAAGAAATGTCCCAACTGCCAGCTCCATGGAGACATCTCTCGGGCCCCGACCAACCCCCTAACAACCATACAAGCGGTGTCACCATTTGACAAATGAAGGATGGATTTGATAGGACCCTTTCTGGTAGCCTCGAGGCAGAGGAGATTCCTCTTGGTGGCCATTGACTACTTTACCAAATGGGTCGAGGCTGAACCACTAGCTTCAATAACAGACAAGCAAGTGCAAAATTTCATCTGGAGGAACATCATCACCCGCTTCGGGAGCCCAAGAACCCTCATATCGGACAACGGGAGACAATTCAACAGCGGGCTGACCCGTGATTATTGTTCGAGGTTCCGGATTCAAACTAGGTTCTCAGCAGTCTCCCGGCCCTAGACAAATGGCCAAGCTGAGGCCGCTAACAAAGTGGTGCTGAATGGAATTAAGAAATCGCTGGAAGGAGCGAAGGGGGTCCTGGGTCGACGATCTTCCAAGCGTACTCTGGTCTGCAAGAACAACAGTGAAGGAGGCAATAGGCAATTCGCCCTTCAGCTTAGTTTATGGCAGCGATGCCGTCCTTCCAGTAGAAGTCGGGATTCCTTCCCCAAGGATGACATTCTATGAGTATGACAAGAATGAAGAAGAAAAGAAAGTCGAACTGGACTTACTGCCGGAGTCCCGGGGTAATGCGCTACTCAAGTCAATCCGCAACAAGCAACGAGTAACCAGGCAATTCAACCTCAGGGTGAAAGCTAGGCCAATTCATGTAGGTGACTGGGTGGTCAGAAAGGTCGAGGCCACAGGGCTGACACATCTAAAAGGCAAGCTAGGGCCTAAGTGGGATAGACCTTACAAGGTTACAGAAGTGATCAAGCCGGGAACATACCGACTCGAATCACCCGAAGGCACCCCACTGGCCCGACCTTGGAACACAGACAACCTGAAGAAGTATTACATTTAATTAGGCACTTAGGCCACATCTGAGCCCTATTTTGTAAACCACAACTCGGGGCAGCAAGTTGTACCCTATTACAGTTGGCGGGATTTTTGAACTCGGCCACACTTGAACCTAAAGTTCATTTTGGTAGACACAACTCGGGGCAGTAAGTTGTACCTCGTAGTTGACAATCTTGGGAATATGAATAAGGAAACAATGGGTTCATAACAGTTGCATCTAACAAAATTGGACTCGGGAAATTGCAAATGGATTCGTAGCGGTTATATTATACTCAGCAAATTCAACTCGAAAATGCCGCAAACGTAAAGCAATCTCATTAAAATAGAGTAATACAACCTAAAGGCCCCGGGAACATAACTCCCAAGAGTCCCGTAAATATAAGTACGTAACTAAAGAAATGAAAACTAAGCAAATGTAGCCTTATCGGGGGAGTTGCTCGGTGCCGCCCGCCCCATCTTCCTCATCGAACTCTTGCCCCGAGCCGGGCGCCCTCGGTATCGGCAGCATCCATGGTCGGGGCCACAGGCTCCGTAGGAGCCCAACGGTAGCGAGAGGCTGAAGGGTGGGCATCTCAAAGATTAACAACAATGCGCTGGGAGCTTGCCGAGACCGGGGTAACGGAAGGAACCTTGGCTTTGGCCACATCTCCCTCTCGCTCTCAGCAATGCGACGATCGAACACAGCCTTCGACGTCATCCCGGGCCAGTGGCGTAGCCGGGACCAAGCAAGGATTACTTTGAGGTGCTCCTTCGTCTCCCGAACCGCCATACGGTTGGAGTTCGTGGCCATTTTCCCCGTAAAGGCCAACCCCTCGAGAGACCTCTTCCATTCTTGCGAAATCCCGCCCTCGCACCTTCTCTAGCTTAGCCTTCGCTTTCTTCAAAGCTATGCTTGGAAGACTCGCTTTCCTCGCGCTCCGCCGCCCGAAGCTTCGACGTCTTCCAGCTCTTCCGAGCGGTATTGCGCTCAATAATGGCGGCCTCAAGGGAGGCCTCGGACTTGCTTTTTTAGCCTCCTTCAAGGCCGTCATGTTAGCAATGGCCTTCTTAGCCTCCTCAAAGGTGGCCTTTGACCATCCAAGCTCGGTGTTCGCCTTTAGGATCTCACCTCCCGATCCGCGACCTTCTTCTTCAAAGACATCCACCTCCTTGGTCGTGGCCACCACGCCCTCCTCGAACCGAGCCCGGCGATTGATCACCGAGGTCATCCGGATAGTGGTCCGCATAGAAGTAAAAAGTTAGTCTACGGGGAAGAAGGAGAAATACGAAAATGCTTAGTCGGGGTAATGTACCTCAAGCCGGGATTCGTAAAAGGCATCGACTTCCCCATGCCCAAGGGCCAAGAAGGCTCGATCGTCGCATCCGTATAGACGGCCTTGACGGCACCCTTGACGCGGGCCAACTTCCGAGGCCTGGTAAGGTCCGGGAAGGGAACACTAGACCCCGCTGATCGGCTCGGGGTCGCTGACAAAGGCTCCTCAAAAACCTCAAGGGGACCCCCCGACTCATCCTCGGGACTCCTCTCGCCGCCCGTCGAAAGTTTGAAGAAGCCTTCTCGTAAGCCTTGGACGCCGCTTTCTCCAAGGCCTCGGGCTTTCTGGCATCCCCCTTCACCATGCGGAGCGCACATGAGGCTTCTTGGCCCTCATCGGGCCTGTATCCCGCAAATGTCGGGTTAGTTACTAAGGTGGGATACAAATTAAAGCAAAGTGACAGATTTAATGTACCTTTGGAAGAGGCGGGATAGACATAGTCTCCTCATCGAGCTCATCCGGAATCTTCGGAGCTAGCACAAAGACTGTCGACGAATCTCTCGGCCATTGCAGGATCAAGTCGGTGCCTGCCATAGCCGAAATGCAAGAAACGTCAAAACTTTAGCAAAAAAGTGAAATTCATACATCTGATGAAATGGAATTACTCAATTACCCTTGTCACAGCTACAACTCAAGCTCGCCGACGCCAGGAACATCTCATTCAACATCTCATAGCGGGTGTGTAGCCAATCTCGGGGCACATAGGTCGGTGGCACCGCCGGTGTCCTCGGGGTCGTGGAAAGATAAATTCCCACCACCGCCTCTTCCCGAGACATCCCGGGGACCGTCTGGTCGAGCCTAAAACGAGGTCACCTCCTGGGGAAGAATGGGAATTCCCCACTCACCACCGGTGTAAACATGATAAAACATCCGTCTAAACCCTTTCTCGATTCGAAGGGGGATCACGGACAACTTTGTAGCCCGCTCGGCATTGAATGCGGAACCACCCCGGGCCATGACGGCCGCAGCCCCTAGCATCAATATGAAAATATTGCGCCATAAGCGCATACTTGGGGGAACACCGAGGAGATCACAAATGGAAACGAAGCCATTTATAGTCAACCAACCGTTGGGCGTAAGATTTGTCAATGTTAGTTGATAGGCATTGAGAAGCTCCTTGATGAAAGGATGCAAAGGGAATCTAAGACCCATCTCGCATACTCGGTGGTATACCAACACACATCCCACCGGAGGAGTCATCACCGAGGCAAGATGCTTCGCTCGAATCACAAAGTACGGGTCCCGAATCCAAAATTTGGTCACCACATACTGGGCGTTTCTTTCCATGTACTTTAGAAATGTGGCCTCGGGGTAGTAACTATGAGGTCCGCCCTCGGGATCCAGAGGTGGGTAGTCCCGACTGAAGTAGCCTGGGCCTCTTCTTCACCCCTCTGACATCGTAACAACCCCATCGAAATAAACCACTCAAGGTAACTAGTGCTACATGGCCTATGAGCTAAAGAGACCTCCCCAGGGGACCTCGGAATTACTCCCCTCATCCTCCTCACTTAACGAATCGAGGGACTGGGTCATGGAACCGCCTCGGAACGACCAACGGGTCCTCACACGGGACTCGAAAGCAACTAAGAACCCATCAACCCCACGTATCTCTTCCGACAACCTAGGAGAAGCAAGGACATTTGGATCGGACTCGGGATCCATCCTATGGACGTCTATTTCAAATACCAAACAAGGAAATACAGAATTATTAGCTAAGGAAGAGCGTACTGCTCGGGAATTCCTCGGCCTCGAGAGTGTAACAGTCATGTGCACTCGTGAACTCGGGACCGGATCAAGCTATGGAGAAAGTTAGAGAGAGAAAGAAGAGAGAGATTGAGGAAATTCGCAAATGATTGAAAGTACGAAAAACAACTCTCTCCCTCCTCTATATACATTCATCTCCGTGCCCGCACCACGACAACCTCGGGGCCACCTTAGATGGGCTCCCAAGACCCGGGCCTTCAAGCAAGAAAGGCCCAAGGATCAAACCTTGGACCAAAAGGCCCAAATTGGCACAAAGGCACTAAGTCAAGAAAGTCAATCGGTCAAATGGTCAAACATATGAAAGTTTGACTAGAAACCAGCCTCGCCTCCGAGCTCAAAGACTTGGACAAATATTGGCAAAGTACCTCATGACCAACTCGGGATTCCTAAGGGAAGGCTCATTAGCCCCCGAGTTGGCCCATACCCACCTCGGCCTTGCTGGGGCTCAAGACTTGGCCAAATATTGGCTAAGTACCTCATGACCAACTCCGGGATTCCTAGGGGAAGGCTCATTATCCCCCGAGTTGGACCATACCCACCTCGGCCTTGCCGTGGGGCTCAAGACTTGGAAAAATATTGGTTAAATACCTCACGACCAACTCAGATTCCTAGGGAAGGCTCATTAGACCCCGAGTTGGTCCATACCCACCTCGACCTTGCCAGTGGGCTCAACACATGGCCAAATATTGGCTAAGTACCCTCACGACCAACTCGGGATTCCTAGGGGAGGCTCATTAGCCCCCGAGTGGGCCCATACCCACCTCGGCCTTGCCAGGGGGCTCAAGACTTGTCCAAATATTGGCTAAGTACCTCACGACCAACTCCGGGATTCCTAGGGGAAGGCTCATTGGCCCCCGAGTCGGCCCATACCCACCCTCGGCCTTGCCAGGGGCTCAAAGACTTGGACAAATATTGGCTAAGTACCTTACGACCAACTCTGGATTCCTAGGGAAGGCTCATTAGCCCCCCGAGTGGGCACATACCCACCTCGGCCTTGCCAGAGGCTCAAAGACTTGGCCAAATATTGGCTAAGTACCTCATGACCGACTCCGGACTCCAAGGGGAAGGCTCATTAGCCCCCGAAGCCGGCGCCCGACCCTCCTCGACCCTCGCCAGATGCTCCCTACTTGGCCCAAAAAATGGCCAAGAACAAGCAAGTCTCGAGGCTCATTAGCCATTTGATGAAAGGGGTAATCATAGGAGGGATCATTAATCAAGACTCGTTTGATGATAGGTGAGCGCACTCGGGGTTCGCCCTGGAGGACCAAAGCAACGTCGACCGAGTCGGCTTCGGCACTCTCTTGGGCCTGGGGTCACCCGTTAATAAACATATGGTGCTCTCCGGAATTGGTCCCGAAGCTCGGAAACGAGTCGGGATTCGTACTCCTTCCGAACCGGGCTCGAGTGGTGAAAGATGAGCACACTCGGGGTTCGCCTGGAGCACCAAAGCAACGTCGACCGAGTCATGGTCGGCACTCTCTGGGTCGAGGTCACCTGTTAATAAACATATGGTGCTCTTGGGAATTGGTCTGAAGCTCGATACCCTTCCGAATCGAGGCTCGAGTGGTGAAAGATGAGCACATTCGGGGTTCGCCTGGAGAATCAAAGCAACGTCGACCGAGCCGGGCCCGGCACTCACCCCGAGCCCTGTAGCCGCCCGGCAAGAAAAACCCGACGTTCTCGGGGCTTGGCCGAAGCTCAGACCCAAGTCGGAATTTATAGCCTACCGAATCGGGGTTCGTCGGATACATTAGAAGACCGGCCAACACCATCTCGGGTTGCATCCAGGAGGAATCATTTCGCCAACTAACCTCCTCAGGCTCGGGATTCACAAGAAGTTTTTCCTCAGGTTCGGCATACCTTGAAAAAGTTCGGGGGCGTTGCCCCCTAACCCCCCACCAGAGCGACACCCCCGTGCTTGGTTAATCCTAGCGCCACATAGCTAAATCAAGGCATCATTCAACGAACATCGGCAAAAATATTATTGTTTCGTCAACCAACCGCACTGGAAATCGGGGATCTCACTCCGATTACTTGGCGTGGGGCTAATTATTTGAGCCTCAGGTTTGGTCCAATAGTATCATACAAAGCCCACCTAAAAGATTTGATCAGTATGCTCCCAAGGGGCCCTTCAGCTCCTTAAAACAAAAAATAACTTTACCATAAAAGGGAGACAACTTTCCTATAGACAGGCATGCCCCCAATAGGGTTTCCTGTCTGGGAAATCCCCAACATTATAAAAGCAGCAAGCCCAATCAATGGGCAGGTATTGAATTCTCACCTAACAAAACCAGAGCATCTCTCTTTAAAACTATTCACTTTCTCTCTCTACCTCAATCTCAACTGACTTGAGCGTCGGAGGGGCTTTCCCGGGAACACCCCCGGGCTAGTTTTTCTTGTTTTGCAGGACTTCAAGCGACAAGACTCTGGATTATACTCCAACTCGGGATTTTAACCTCTCTAAACACACTTAACTCTTTTGACTAGTTTCTAGGCAGAAAAAGGTGTATTTCTACCTTGGTTTGATCAACCTTCAAGTGTAGGGAAACGTTTCTACCGGGTTGCAAGTTGATTTCAAGCATCCAATAGAAGAAGAGCGCCATTCTTTAAAGCATGGTCCAACCGGTTTTTTCCTTGTTACTTAGTTATGAAGATCTTTGTATTTCTTTGCTTTGATTATTAATTTAGTAGGTTTAGTTCTCTATAAATACCGTTAAGGTATTCATATGTAAGCTATGTTGTTGTTGAATGAAATAGTGAGGGTTGAGCTTGTTATAGAGTCGTTAACTCTAAAGTGCACTAGACTGTGATCTTATGCGTAAATCTTGAACCGCGACTTCAAGAGAACCTCTCCAAACCGAGATTTGGGAGCCTATCTTTATTGCTTTCTTTCATTATAATCTCTAACATAAAAACACAAAAAGAGTAGTGAGTTGTGAGGTGAACTCGCATCACTAACAAAGGGGCGGATTTCATGGCTCATAAGCCCGATCACTCTTGTTCTTCGCTCTTGTACTCTTTCCCTCCTTATTGTTGTGATCTTTCTCTTATTATCCAAAATGATGTTTTAGGGTGGCCCCCAATTGAGGGGGTCTTCCTAAGTTTTCTTTCATAATCTCTATTATATATGGGAACTCTTGACAACTTTGGTGTCCACCCGAGTTTCCTAAAATACCCTTTTATGTTTTTATTCTTCCGGATAACGAATGAGGGCAAAAAAGTCATAGAACTTTTTTTAAACAAAAAGCTCTAATGTAACAAATTGCCAAATTTTTTTCCCTAAAAAATCTACCATATTTTTAGGGAGAGATTGCAAGAGAGGATTTTGTCATAATTCGGCCATTTATCTGAATTGGAAGCGAATATGGTAAATTTGATACGTTAACTAAAAAATAGTGGGGAAAGAAAGCTCGATTTACACCTCTGGATGTGAATAAATTTACAGTTTTCCCTAGTAGTATAATACTATTACCACCTGTTAAACTAGCATTCAACATCCTTTGATGGCTGATCATTCCCATAATCGTAGTTGTTCCTTGTTTTAGGCATCTTTGATATGTATGCACTAAGGGTCGATAAAATTATATATCTCGAAAACCCCGACTTATAGGCTTTTTCCAATATAACCCCGACTTTGGCGGGCCCGTCTCCGATAACCCCCGAACTTGATTTTTGTCATTAAATCGGACGGAAATGTTAACAGCGTTAACTATTTTGAAACATAGATTAATAAATGCTTTTTTTTAGGAAAAAAAGCATCTCCTTCTCTCTCTTGTTCTTCCTAGTTCGTACTATGTTTTGCAATCCGATCAAATGAACTTAGGAACCGATTTCCGGAAAATAAATATCTCGAATTTATAACAAATTCATAAAGCTTGAACAATAAACTCAAACAAATTTGAAGAAGTGATGGAAGAACCGATCCGACAAAGCAGCTGGGTCAAGATTCAAAAATAGATCCTCGTTTTCTCTCTCTATCTCACGCTTTCTCTCTCTTGCTCATCCATGGCTTCCACTTCGCTCGCTGCAATCAACCTCCACTTCCTTCGCCGGAGTTCCGGTGCTTCTCGCGTCGGAATTTCGTCACTAAGTGTTTAAGCGTCGGCAGGAACGGCGGTTTTCGTTGACAAATCCGAAGCGGAAACAGTTAGTCGTCTGAAAACTTCTTATCTCGAGAAAATCGTTCCTCTTCTTGAGGAGGAGTTCACTTACACCAACATTCTTGAGGTCTTTCTCTCTCCTCTGCTTCATCGCTACTTTATATTGTTTTAAGAGAAGAGAAATGGAGTGAAATTGTGGAATTTTAATTGCTTTATGGACTAAATCGTCGTGTTTGTTAAGAGTTGCTCGTTTAAATTTTGAATTGTTGGATTACGGAGTAACTTAGTGCTAAATTTAACGAAATGTGTAGTGTTTTTGTGAGAGTTTTATATATGCGAACTGATTTCAAGGATTGGATGAAATTAGTTAGTTGAATTTTTGTGTTTAGGTTTGGTTTTTGGTTTTTCTTTTCATAACAATTGAGGAACGAGGATGAATAATGGGAGATGAAGAACAGAGAGTGAGGAATTCAATTTGAAACATCATTCTGGAATTCAAATTGAAGGTTAGGTTTTGAAGAACAAGCGAGAGAAATAGATTATTGGGGCTTTTTTTAAGTATTAATTAATTTATGTTTCAAAATAGTTAACGCCGGTAACATTTCCGTCCGCCTTTAATGACAAAAATCAAGTTCGGGGTTATCGGAGACAGGCCTGCCAAAGTCGGGGTTAGATTGGAAAAAGACCTATAAGTCAGGGTTATCTGAGATAATATCCCTATTTCTAGGGAGAGATTGCAAGAGAGGATTTTGTCATAGTTCGGCCATTTATCCGAATTGGAAGCGAATATGGTGAATTTGATAGGTTAACGAAAAAAATAGAGGGGAACCCGATAGTAGTTTCTTAAGGAGTTACTAAAAGAAAGCTCGATTTACACCTTTGGATGTGAATAAATTTACGCTTTCCCTAGTAGTATAATACTATTACCAACTATTAAACTAGCATTCCACATCCTTTGGTGGCTGATCATTCCCATAATCATAGTTGTTCCTTGTTTTAGGCATCTTTGATATGTATGCACTAAAGGTCGATAAAATTATATATCTAAAAAATTATGCCTATTGATTCCTCCAACACAAAAATCATAATAAAAGCGTGATCATGAAGAGGTTAAGATGTGTTATCCATGTGATTCGCGTGGGGTTATATTCTATTTACTCTTATGTTTCAATGGGTTTGTCTAAGTCTAGTGTGACCGAGATTAATATTAAGCCTACTGTTTTGCATAGGTATTTGTATTTGGCTTGGTGTGCCATCGAGGATTTTCAAGCACTAGTAGAATAATTGTTTATAGCTGCGATAGTATTGCTGCGGTTTTACCCATACGCAGCAATATATCACGTAGAAAGAAAAAGTAAAATATAAAATAAACATATTGCTGCGGTTTCGGGCAAAAACGCAGCAATATGGTTTCAACGGAAAATTTTTGAAAATAAGTTGACTTTTTTGACCGGATATATTGCTTGCGGTTTGTGGCAAAAACCGCAGCAATATATTAAAATAATAATATTTTAATATATTGCTGCGGTTTTGCCACAAAACCGCAAAGAATATGTCTCGCGCCAAATATTAAAATATTACTTTTATTATATTAAAATTTGAACCTATTCTTGCGGGTTTTAGTAAAAACCGCAAAGCAATAGGATATTTTAAGTATAAAAAATAAATTGTGCGGCCCAATTAGGGTTTTGTTCCTCTTTCCTTTTAACAACTCCTCACCCGTTTTACTATTCTCTCTCTCCCTCACTCTCTCTCTCCCTCTCTCTCTCTCTCTCTCCTCTCTCATTCGCCGAGCCGGACTTCCCTCTTCGTCGCTGCGGTTCGTCGCTTGTGGCTCGCCTTTTTCGCGGTTCCTCCTTCAAATCTCCTTTCCTCTCACCTTCTTCATTTCGTCGTTCTTCTTCATCCTCGACTCGCCTTCACCCTTCTCAGCCCGTCACCTTCACCCTTCATTTCGTCCGTTCAATTCGCCGCATCGAAGGGAGAGAGAGAGGAGTTCGACAAGCTTAACCGAGCCTTAGTTGAGCCTCGCTAAATGGTTATTTTTTCTCCTTTTTCTTTCTAATACTTTACTGGATTTTTCGATTAATTGTGATTATGGGTTATAATTTTTAGTTGTTAATAAAAGATGGGTTGTGATTTAATTTGTGATTTATTGATTTTTTTTTTTCGATCGAAGTGTTCTAAGAGGGTCGTTTCGTCAAGCTTGCCTTAACCTATGCCCTAGTTTGTTTTAATCCTTTTTATATATTGTTATGAACTTTTAGATTAATACAAGATTATAACTTGGCATTTAAATTTTGGGATGAAAGTGAAAAAAATGATTTTTATTTTTTTGCCTTTGGAATTGGAATGCGGGATGTGCTAAAGAACAAGGGTGTATGTGCTAAATGTTGTAGTCGTGTGGATCGGATCGTTGGAAGGTTTTCATCTCACTTTCTCGTTTTAGGCTAGTTGTTTCATTTGATATGGTTTCGTTCAATTTTTGTACCGTTTAAGGCGGAAGTTTTTGGACTTTCTGGGGCTTTCTTGGTGCGTTTGCCGGCGAAGCTTTTGACATTCCGGTAAGCTCATCACATTTCTTTTTCGTTTTTTGTTCTTGCTTCGATTTTTCGGCGAGGCTTGACTGTTTTTTTCTTTGAATTTCCGGTGAGTTGTTCTCGAGACTCGGTTTTGCTCGTTTTGTTTCTTGCCGGAGACGTCGGTGCTCGAGTTTCGGATCTTGGCTCGAAGTTTCAGATCTCGACGGCGGCGGATGCTCTTGGCCGTCGTCGCGAATCACCGTCGAGTTTCGGTCGCGATGGAGCAAGCGGACTTGATTTGATGTCGCCGGCTCAATTTCGATTTTTTTTTTCAATTTTAATTTTTGTTAATTTTGTAGATCTAATTGAATCCGTAATTTAGGTTCATGGTGAATTAAATTAATTTGTATTTTTTTTTAGATATCATTTGTGTATATTTTTCTAAATCTTATATGTGTATTTTCTGATTTCAACATAAAACTTATAAAGTCAAATGTATAATGATGTTATGTAATTTGTTAATTAATTTGATGCTTGAATGAATTCCAACAAATTTGGTTGTGGTTTTGAAAATGTTGTGTGGGTATAGAACTGTAGTATATTATTATATGACATTATAAATGTCTAAAAAAATTATAAAAAAAGCAACATATTGCCGCTGTTGTTTGGTAAAAACAAGAAGCAATAGACTCATTCTTGCCGCTGTTTTTACCAACAACAAGAAAGAATAGGTTACTTTTCAATTATTATTTTTTTGTTATTTTACACTACCTATTGCTGCGGTTTTTGGTAAGAACCGCAGTAATAGGTTGTTATATTGATGCGGTTAAAAACCGCAAAGCAATAGGTAATTACCTATTGTTGCGCCCTTAATTGATGCGCGGTCAAAACCGCAGCAATAGGCCACTTAATGACCGCAACAATAAACAATTATTCTACTAGTGAATGACTTACCTTTGTCTCCCTTTAGGGGTTAGTCCTTGAAGTGGTACTTTCAACTTTCAAGGACCTAAATTGAGAAGGTTTCTAGCAAGTTGGATGGGTGAAAGCAAAGCTTACGTTTACTTTAGGGTTCGTATGACTCTCATATAGACTCATCTTTCTAGTTTATAATATACATTTGAATCTCCTTTCCCTAATTAAGATTGCGTAGGAGTAGCAAACTAGCGACAAGGCTGGAGATGCACATGAGGGATTTATTGTAACGCCCGACTTTCACGCATCCTTATTAAGTTAATTAATCAAGATTAGCAAGCAGAAGACTTAGCTTAGTCGACGCGTTACCGCCATACTTTCCACTAGGGGAAAATACAAGGCAACATTTAACATTAACTTACAGGGACATTACTTTGATTTGTCACTTTTAAAGAAACACTTTAATAATAGATTAATATTTTCTAGAAATTTCGGTAAAGCTTCCTTTGTAAATTGGACGACCCAAAATGGAATATGTTTGAGAACCTATTACAAATAAAATATTTCCAAATCCATAACTCAACGCTTTCGCGGAGCAGCAGCTAAAGAGAATTAGGAGCACTATTGCTCATCCGTAACTAGAAATAAAACTTAAACCATTAATTACTATCTAATACAAAGTGGAACGTCCTCGCCTCAAAAGAAACGTAAAACAATCATAGCTGAACTCTTAGCACGTAACTGCTTCCATCTTGGAAAAGATGCTCCACAACTTCAACCTGAAACTATTGTAACACTGCCACCCACCAAGTGACAGGCCACAGTAGTGACAAAACAAAATATTGACAGACACATCAGTACAACGCTGAGTACTTCCCCATAAAACATTTTTAACACATGCTTTGGTGTCTACGGCTCTCGCGTTAACAACAAGTTCACATCATTCATAATCGCATCACATCAACATAGCAACATTCACATTATCCATCCTTATTCATCACGTTTCCTGACTTTTAAGTGCTTTATGAAATTATAGCAGAGTCGTAACATCATCATAGTTCATTCCTATCAAGCAGAAGACATACTTCCATATCATCAGAAATTCATATGGCTTAAAGTTTGAGTTATACGGTTTTGTCATAGGTTATTATCATCTTTCATTCACTTCAATGTTAGAATACTTACACTTAACTCTATCTTATTTCGTTTCTTTCGTATCATAGATATATTACATATTCCTAATTGTAGTTATACGAAATAAACTTAAACTCATCATAGTCATAGTCATATTCATAATGTAGTAATGATCATAGTTTCGTAACAACATAATTATTTCATAGAATTCGTTCATAACATCACTAATCATCATATTCGTAAAACATTCCACATCTCCTAATCCAAACATCGATAACATAATGTGTGAAATCATAGAACATAATCGCAATCATAATCATACTTTCATAACATTAAAGTCATCATACTTCGTGGCATTAAATCATAAAATCATCTACATAATAAATATTTTGTTTCATATCATAAGCTTCATCATTATCTTTTCATTTTACTTAATACTTTTGGCATCTTGGCAAGTATAACAGAAGGGATGTCTCCCCAATTTTCATTTTCGTAAAGAGAAGGCTACCACCCGAGGACCTTGGCCCCCACATTTCAGAATGTGGTATATAATGCCCAAAACATAACACGGAATCACCCCAATATGTTGAAGGTAATCGAACCGCCAAAAGGTACGTGCACGACCGGACATAAACGTAATATTGCCAAGAAACGTTCTTTCACTTAGTCTGTATCATGTTTCATTCCTTTACGAATCATTGTCACATTACCTAATCGTAACCGTAGTCATGATACGTAATCATCATCATAACGTAACCATAATTACATTACATCATCGTAACCATAATTACATTACATCACCGTAATCATAATCATGGAAAGTAATTATAAGCATGACATATTCATAATTATATTCATATACTTTTGCATAATCAGATATTATAATTATATCTCATAACTTTAGGTGCTTTCTAGCATACATAGCAGAAATGTCATCATAACCCTTTCGTCGTTTCAGATCACATACAGAAACACAACATAAAACCCTTTTCATAACATGTGGTTTCACATATATCATTTCTTAGTATACATTTCATAACTCGTCATTCGTAAGAACAAGACTCATCTTTTCACATTTTTCGATCGCTTATGAAACATAAGACATATTTATTCCATACTCCTTCATATCCATATAATAAACATATTAGCGATATAGTTCACATAACTCGTCTATCGTCATTAAACATAATTCAACTTTAAATAGTCATCACAATAGTCCAGTGATAAACTTTTCTTAGCTTTCCCACTTACTAACGTATAATAATGAACTTGATATAGTTAACAATTCCGCTTTAAATGTCTTATAATACCAAGATTGTCAATATATTATCTCAATTCTAAACATAGTGAAGTTGACAGTAGCTAATCAACGCACTTCCGAAACCTTCATAATGACTTTAAGTGAACTCTAACTATTCATCCCGCTTTATTAAGTTAAAAGAATTCTATTAACAACATTAATGTGAGATTCACTCATCCAATACTTTGACACATCAATGAATTAATAACGTATCACGCATTTGTAATTTAACTCTATATATAACATTCCTATTATCTTTAATTTAAATATGACATTAAGCTTCATAATGACTAACATCTTAATTGATACTCACTACACCCTCAACGTCCTCACCTCAAAAGAAACGTAAAACAATCATAGCTGAACTCTTAGCACGTAACTGCTTCTATCTTGGAAAAGATGCTCCACAACTTCAACCTGAAACTATTGTAACACTCGCCACCCACCAAGTGACAGGCCACATTAGTGACAAAACAAAATATTGATCGACACATCGGCACTGCCGAGTACTTCCCCATAAAACCTTTTTAACACATGCTTTGGTATCTATGACTCTCACGTTAACAACACGTTCACATCATTCATAATCGCATCACATCAACATAGCAACATTCACGTTATCCATCATTATTCATCACGTTTCCTGACTTTCAAGTGCTTTAAGAAATCATAGCAGAGTCGTAACATCATCATAGTCCTTTCCTATCAAGCAGAAGACATACGTCCATATCATCAGAAATTCATATAGCTTAAAGTTTGAATTATACGGTTTTGTCATAGGTTATTATCATCTTTCATTCACTTCAATGTCGAATACTTACACTTAACTCTATCATATTTCGTTTCTATCGTATCATAGATATATTACATATTCCTAATTGTAGTTATACGAAATAAACTTAAACTCAACATAGTCATAGGCATATTCATAATGTAGTAATGATCATAGTTTTGTAACAACATAATTATTTCATAGAATTCGTTCATAACATCACTAATCATCATATCCGTAAAACATTCCACATCTCCTACTCCAAACATCGATAACATAATGTGTGAAATCATAGAACATAATTGCAATCATAATCATACTTTCGTAACATTAAAGTCATCATACTTCATGGCATAAAATCATGAAATCATCTACATAATAAATATTATGTTTCATATCATAAGCTTCATCGGTATCTTTTCATTTTACTTAATAATTTTGGTATCTTGGCAAGTATAACAGAAGGGATGTCTCCCCAATTTTCATTTTCGTAAACAGAAAGCTACGACCCAAGTACCTTGGTCCCCACATTTCAGAAGGTGGTATATAATGCCCAAAACAAAACACGGAATCACCCCAATATGTAGAAGATGACCGACCCGCTAGAAGGTACGTGCACGACCCGACATAAACGTATACGCTAAGAACCGTTCTTTCACTTAGCTTTATCATGTTTCGTTCCTTTACGAATCATAATCACATTACCTAATCGTAATCGTAGTCATGATACGTATTCATCATCATAACGTAACCATAATTACATTACATCATCGTAACCATAATTACATTACATCATCGTAATCATAATCATGGAAAGTAATTATAAGCATGACATATTCATAATCATATTCATATACTTTTGCATAATCGGTTATTATAATTATATCTCATAACTTTAGGTGCTTTCTAGCATACATAGCGAGAAATGTCATCATAACCCTTTCGTAGTTTTAGATCACATACGAAACACATCATAAAACCCTTTTCATAACATGTGGTTTCACATATGTCATTTCTTAGTATACCTTTCATAACTCGTCATTCATAAGAACAAGACTCATCTTTTCACATTTTTCGATCACTTATGAAACATAAGACATATTTATTCCATACTCCTTCATATCCATATAATAAATATATTAGCGATATAGTTCACATAACGTCTATCGTCATTAAACATAATTCAACTCTAAATAGTCATCACAATAGTCTAGTGATAAACTTTTCTTAGCTTTCCCACTTACTAACATATAATAATGAACTTGATATAGTAAACAATTTTGCTTTAAATGTCATATAATACCAAGATTGTCAATATATTATCTCAATTCTAAACATAGTGAAGTCGACAATAGCTAATCAACACACTTCCGGAAACCTTCATAATGACTTTAAGTGAACTCTAACTATTCATCCCGCTATATTAAGTTAAAAGAATTCTATTAACAACTTTAATGTGAGATTCACTCATCCAATACTTTGACGCATCAATGAATTAATAACATATCATAGATTTATAATTTAACTCTATATATAACATTACTATTATCTTTAATTCAAATCTGACATTAAGCTTCATAATGACTAACATCTTAATTGATACTCACTACATCCTCAACGTCCTCGCCTCAAAAGAAATGTTAAACAATCATAGTTGAACTCTTAGCACATAACTTGCTTCTATCTTGGAAAAGATGATCCACAACTTCAACCTGAAACTATTGTAATATCGCCATCCACCAAGTGACAGAGCACAGTAGTGACAAAACAAAATATTGACAGACACATCAGCACAACGCCGAGTACTTCCCCCATAAAACATTTTTAACACATGCTTTGGTGTCTACGGCTCTCACGTTAACTACACGTTCACATAATTCATAATCGCATCACATCAACATAGCAACATTCACATTATCCATCATCATTCTTCATGTTTCTTGACTTTTAAGTGCTTTAAGAAATCATAGCAGAGTCGTAACATCATCATAGTTCTTTCCAATCAAGCGCGAAGACATACTTCCAAATCATCGAAATTCATATAACTTAAAGTTTGAGTTATACGGTTTTGTCATAGGTTATGATCATCTTTCATTCACTTCAATATCGAATACTTACACTTAACTCTATCGTATTTCGTTTCTATCGTATCATAGATATATTACATATTCTTAATTGTAGTTATACGAAATAAACTTAAACTCAACATAGTCATAGTCATATTCATAATGTAGTAATGATCATAGTTTTGTAACAACATAATTATTTCATAAAATTCGTTCATAATATCACTAATCATCATATTCGTAAAACATTCCACATCTCCTAATCCAAACATCAATAACATAATGTGTGAAATCATAGAACATAATCGCAATCATAATCATACTTTCGTATACTTCATGGCATTATATCATAAAATAATCTACATAATAAATATTTTGTTTCATATCATAAGCTTCATCATTATCTTTTCATTTTACTTATTAATTTTGGTATCTTGGCAAGTATAACAGAAGGCATGTCTCCCCAATTTTCATTTTTGTAAACGGCAGGCTACCACCCGAGGACCTTGGCCCCCACATTTCATAAGGTGGTATATAATGCCCAAAACATAACACGGAATCACCCCAATATGTAGAAGGTGACTCGACCCACCGGAAGGTACGTGCACGACCCGACATAAACGTAATACTACAAAGAACGGTTCTTTCACTTAGCTTTATCATGTTTCGTTCCTTTACGAATCATAATCACATTACCTAATCGTAATCGTAGTCATGATACGTAATCATCATCATAACGTAACCATAATTACATTACATCATCGTAACCATAATTACATTACATCATCGTAATCATAATCAGGAATAGTAATTATAAGCATGACATATTCATAATCATATTCATATACTTTTGCATAATCAGATATTATAATTATATCTCATAACTTTAGGTGCTTTCTAGCATACATAGCATAAATGTCATCCCTTTCGTAGTTTCAGATCACATACAAAAACACAACATAAAAACCCTTTTCATAACATGTGGTTTCATATATGTCATTTCTTAGTATACATTTCATAACTCGTCATTCATAAGAACAAGACTCATCTTTTCACATTTTTCGATCACTTACGAAACATAATACATATTTATTCCATACTCATTCATATCCATATAATAAACATATTAGCGATATAGTTCACGTATCTGTCTATCGTCATTAAACATAATTCAACTCTAAATAGTTATCACAATAGTCCAAGTGATACACTTTTCTTAGCTTTCCCACTTACTAATGTAAATGAACTTGATATAGTTAACAATTGTGCTTTAAATGTCATATAATACCTAGATTGTCAATATATTATCTCAATTCTAAACATAGTGAAGGCCGACAATAGCTAATAAACACACTTTCGGAAACCTTCATAATGACTTTAAGTGAACTCTAACTATTCATCCCGCTTTATTAAGTTAAAAGAATTCTATTAACAACGTTAATGTGAGATTCACTCATCCAATACTTTGACGCATCAATGAATTAATAACGTATCATAGATTTATAATTTACCTCTATATATAACATTACTATTGTCTTTAATTCAAATCTGACATTAAGCTTCATAATGACTAAAATCTTAATTGATACTCACTACACCCTCAACATAATCAACAACAACCCCAATAATAATCAAGCACAACATTATTCAATTTGAACCTCCAAACCACATTCAACATCACATACCACATTAAACCTTCACAATTCATAATCAAAATTACTATTCTTCGTTCATAAATTCCAAGGAACCCTAATGTAATTGAATTGAACGAATGGAGTTAATCAAATAACTAAACAAAACACTCGAGTAAGTTATAATGTAATTGAATTGAACGAAAGGAGTTAATCGAATAACTAAATAAAACACTCTAGTAATTTATAATGTAATTGAATTGAACGAAGGAGTTGATCAAATAACTAAATAAACCACTCGAGTAAGTTATAATGTAATTGAATTGAACGAAAGGAGTTAATCAAATAACTAAATAAAACACTCGAGTAAGTTATAATGTAATTGAATTGAACGAAAGGAGTTAATCAAATAACTAAATAAAACACTCGAGTAAGTTATAATGTAATTGAATTGAACGAAGGAGTTAATCAAATAACTAAATAAAACACTCGAGTAAGTTATAATGTAATTGAATTGAACGAAAGGAGTTAATCAAATAACTAAATAAAACACTCGAGTAAGTTATAATGTAATTGAATTAAACGAAAGGAGTTAATCGAATAACTAAATAAAACACTCTAGTAAGTTATAATGTAATTGAATTGAACGAAGGAGTTAATCAAATAACTAAATACAACACTTGAGTAAGTTATTATGTAATTGAATTGTTCGAAATGAGTTAATCAAATAACTAAATAAAACATTTGAGTAAGTTTTTATGTAATTGAATTGAACGAAAGGAGTTAATCAAATAACTAAATAAAACACTCGAGTAAGTTATAATGTAATTGAATTGAACGAAAGGAGTTAATCAAATAACTAAATAAAACACTTGAGTAAGTTTTTATGTAATTGAATTGAACGAAAGGAGTTAATCAAATAACTAAATAAAACACTGAGTAAGTTATTATGTATATTGAATTGAACGAAAGGAGTTAATTAAATAACTAAATAAAACACTCGAGTAAGTTATTATGTAATTGAATTGAACGAAAGGAGTTAATCAAATAACTAAATAAAACATTTGAGTAAGTTTTTATGTAATTGAATTGAACGAAAGGAGTTAATCAAATAACTAAATAAAACACTCGAGTAAGTTATGATGTAATTGAATTGAACGAAGGAGTTAATCAAATAACTAAATAAAACATTTGAGTTAGTTTTTATGTAATTGAATTGAACGAAATGAGTTAATCAAATAACTAAATAAAACACTCGAGTAAGTTATTATGTAATTGAATTGAACGAAAGGAGTTATTCAAATCAACTAAATAAAACATTTGAGTAAGTTTTTATGTAATTGAATTGAACGAAAGGAGTTAATCAAATAACTAAATAAAACACTCGAGTAAGTTATAATGTAATTGAATTGAACGAAAGGAGTTAATCGAATAACTAAATAAAACACTCACGTAAGTTATAATGTAATTGAATTGAACGAAAATGTAATCAAATAACTAAATAAAACACTTGAGTAAGTTATTATGGAATTGAATGGAACGAAATGAGTCAATCAAATAATTAAATAAAACACTCGAGTAAGTTATGATGTAATTGAATTGAACGAAAGAGTTAATCAAATAACTAAATAAAACACTTGAGTAATATATTATGTAATTGAATTGAACGAAGGAGTTAATTAAATAACTAAATAAAACACTCGAGTAAGTTTTTATGTAATTGAATTGAACGAAAGGAGTTAATCAAATAACTAAATAAAACACTCTAGTAAGTTATAATGTAATTGAATTGAACGAAAGGAGTTAATCAAATAACTAAATAAAACACTCGAGTAAGTTATAATGTAATTGAATTGAACGAAAGGAGTTAATCAAATAACTAAATAAAACACTCGAGTAAGTTATTATGTAATTGAATTGAACGAAAGGAGTTAATCAAATAACTAAATAAAACACTCGAGTAAGTTATTATGTAATTGAATTGAACGAAAGGAGTTAATCAAATAACTAAATAAAACACTCGAGTAAGTTATAATGTAATTGAATTGAACGAAAGGAGTTAATCAAATAACTAAATAAAACACTTGAGTAAGTTATTATGTAATTGAATTGAACGAAAGGAGTTAATCAAATAACTAAATAAAACACTCGAGTAAGTTATAATGTAATTGAATTGAACGAAAGGAGTTAATCAAATAACTAAATAAAACACTTGAGTAAGTTATTATGTAATTGAATTCGAACAAGGAGTTAATCAAATAACTAAATAAAACACTTGAGTAAGTTATTATGTAATTGAATTGAACGAAAGGAGTTAATCAAATAACTAAATAAAACACTCGAGTAAGTTATTATGTAATTGAATTGAACGAAAGGAGTTAAACAAATAACTAAATAAAACACTTGAGTAAGTTATTATGTAATTGAATTGAACGAAAGGAGTTAATCAAATAACTAAATAAAACACTCGAGTAAGTTATGATGTAATTGAATTGAACGAAGGAGTTAATCAAATAACTAAATAAAACACTTGAGTAAGTTATTATGTAATTGAATTGAACGAAAGGAGTTAATCAAATAACTAAATAAAACACTCGAGTAAGTTATTATGTAATTGAATTGAACGAAAGGAGTTAATCAAATAACTAAATAAAACACTTGAGTAAGTTTTTATGTAATTGAATTGAACGAAAGGAGTTAATCAAATAACTAAATAAAACACTCGAGTAAGTTATATTATGTAATTGAATTGAACGAAAGGAGTTAATCAAATAACTAAATAAAACACTCGAGTAAGTTATAATGTAATTGAATTGAACGAAAGGAGTTAATCAAATAACTAAATAAAACACTTGAGTAAGTTATTATGTAATTGAATTGAACGAAAGGAGTTAATCAAATAACTAAATAAAACACTCGAGTAAGTTATAATGTAATTGAATTGAACGAAAGGAGTTAATCAAATAACTAAATAAAACACTCGAGTAAGTTATTATGTAATTGAATTGAACGAAAGGAGTTAATCAAATAACTAAATAAAACACTCGAGTAAGTTATTATGTAATTGAATTGAACGAAAGGAGTTAATCAAATAACTAAATAAAACACTCGAGTAAGTTATTATGTAATTGAATTGAACGAAAGGAGTTAATCAAATAACTAAATAAAACACTCGAGTAAGTTATTATGTAATTGAATTGAACGAAAGGAGTTAATCAAATAACTAAATAAAACACTCGAGTAAGTTATTATGTAATTGAATTGAACGAAAGGAGTTAATCAAATAACTAAATAAAACACTCGAGTAAGTTATAATGTAATTGAATTGAACGAAAGGAGTTAATCAAATAACTAAATAAAACACTCGAGTAAGTTATTATGTAATTGAATTGAACGAAAGGAGTTAATCAAATAACTAAATAAAACACTCGAGTAAGTTATTATGTAATTGAATTGAACGAAAGGAGTTAATCAAATAACTAAATAAAACACTTGAGTAAGTTTATAATGTAATTGAATTGAACGAAAGGAGTTAATCAAATAACTAAATAAAACACTCGAGTAAGTTATAATGTAATTGAATTGAACGAAAGGAGTTAATCAAATAACTAAATAAAACACTTGAGTAAGTTATTATGTAATTGAATTGAACGAAATGAGTTAATCAAATAACTAAATAAAACACTCGAGTAAGTTATTATGTAATTGAATTGAACGAAAGGAGTTAATCAAATAACTAAATAAAACACTTGAGTAAGTTTTTATGTAATTGAATTGAACGAAAGGAGTTAATCAAATAACTAAATAAAACACTCGAGTAAGTTATAATGTAATTGAATTGAACGAAGGAGTTAATCAAATAACTAAATAAAACACTCGAGTAAGTTATTAATGTAATTGAATTGAACGAAAGGAGTTAATCAAATAACTAAATAAAACACTTGAGTAAGTTATTATGTAATTGAATTGAACGAAAGGAGTTAATCAAATAACTAAATAAAACACTCGAGTAAGTTATTATGTAATTGAATTGAACGAAAGGAGTTAATCAAATAACTAAATAAAACACTTGAGTAAGTTATTATGTAATTGAATTGAACGAAAGGAGTTAATCAAATAACTAAATAAAACACTCGAGTAAGTTATTATGTAATTGAATTGAACGAAAGGAGTTAATCAAATAACTAAATAAAACACTTCTAGTAAGTTATAATGTAATTGAATTGAACGAAGGAGTTAATCAAATAACTAAATAAAACACTCGAGTAAGTTATAATGTAATTGAATTGAACGAAAGGAGTTAATCAAATAACTAAATAAAACACTTGAGTAAGTTATTATGTAATTGAATTGAACGAAAGGAGTTAATCAAATAACTAAATAAAACACTCGAGTAAGTTATTATGTAATTGAATTGAACGAAAGGAGTTAATCAAATAACTAAATAAAACACTCGAGTAAGTTATAATGTAATTGAATTGAACGAAAGGAGTTAATCAAATAACTAAATAAAACACTTGAGTAAGTTATAATGTAATTGAATTGAACGAAAGGAGTTAATCAAATAACTAAATAAAACACTCGAGTAAGTTATTATGTAATTGAATTGAACGAAAGGAGTTAATCAAATAACTAAATAAAACACTCGAGTAAGTTATAATGTAATTGAATTGAACGAAAGGAGTTAATCAAATAACTAAATAAAACACTCGAGTAAGTTATTATGTAATTGAATTGAACGAAAGGAGTTAATCAAATAACTAAATAAAACACTCGAGTAAGTTATAATGTAATTGAATTGAACGAAAGGAGTTAATCAAATAACTAAATAAAACACTCGAGTAAGTTATTATGTAATTGAATTGAACGAAAGGAGTTAATCAAATAACTAAATAAAACACTCGAGTAAGTTATTATGTAATTGAATTGAACGAAGGAGTTAATCAAATAACTAAATAAAACATTTGAGTAAGTTTATATGTAATTGAATTGAACGAAAGGAGTTATTTAAATAACTAAATAAAATACTCGAGTAAGTTATAATGTAATTGAATTGAACGAAAGAGTTAATCAAATAACTAAATAAAACACTCGAGTAAGTTATAATGTAATTGAATTGAACGAAATGAGTTAATCAAATAACTAAATAAAACATTCGAGTAAGTTATAATGTAATTGAATTGAACGAAAGGAGTTAATCAAATAACTAAATAAAACACTCGAGTAAGTTATTATGTAATTGAATTGAACGAAAGGAGTTAATCAAATAACTAAATAAAACACTCTGAGTAAGTTATTATGTAATTGAATTGAACGAAAGGAGTTAATCAAATAACTAAATAAAACATTTGAGTAAGTTTTTATGTAATTGAATTGAACGAAAGGAGTTAATCAAATAACTAAATAAAACACTCGAGTAAGTTATAATGTAATTGAATTGAACGAAAGGAGTTAATCAAATAACTAAATAAAACACTCGAGTAAGTTATAATGTAATTGAATTGAACGAAAGGAGTTAATCAAATAACTAAATAAAACACTCGAGTAAGTTATAATGTAATTGAATTGAACGAAAGGAGTTAATCAAATAACTAAATAAAACACTCGAGTAAGTTATAATGTAATTGAATTGAACGAAAGAGTTAATCAAATAACTAAATAAAACACTTGAGTAAGTTATTATGTAATTGAATTGAACGAAGGAGTTAATCAAATAACTAAATAAAACACTCGAGTAAGTTATAATGTAATTGAATTGAACGAAAGGAGTTAATCAAATAACTAAATAAAACACTCTAGTAAGTTATAATGTAATTGAATTGAACGAAAGGAGTTAATCAAATAACTAAATAAAACACTCGAGTAAGTTATAATGTAATTGAATTGAACGAAAGGAGTTAATCAAATAACTAAATAAAACACTTGAGTAAGTTATAATGTAATTGAATTGAACGAAATGAGTTAATCAAATAACTAAATAAAACATTCTAGTAAGTTATAATGTAATTGAATTGAACGAAAGGAGTTAATCAAATAACTAAATAAAACACTTGAGTAAGTTATAATGTAATTGAATTGAACGAAAGGAGTTAATCAAATAACTAAATAAAACACTCGAGTAAGTTATAATGTAATTGAATTGAACGAAAGGAGTTAATCAAATAACTAAATAAAACACTCTAGTAAGTTATAATGTAATTGAATTGAACGAAAGGAGTTAATCAAATAACTAAATAAAACACTCGAGTAAGTTATAATGTAATTGAATTGAACGAAAGGAGTTAATCAAATAACTAAATAAAACACTCGAGTAAGTTATAATGTAATTGAATTGAACGAAAGGAGTTAATCAAATAACTAAATAAAACACTCGAGTAAGTTATAATGTAATTGAATTGAACGAAGGAGTTAATCAAATAACTAAATACAACACTTGAGTAAGTTATTATGTAATTGAATTGAACGAAAGGAGTTAATCAAATAACTAAATAAAACACTTGAGTAAGTTATTATGTAATTGAATTGAAAGAAAGGAGTTAATCAAATAACTAAATAAAACACTCGAGTAAGTTATAATGTAATTGAATTGAACGAAAGGAGTTAATCAAATAACTAAATAAAACACTCGAGTAAGTTATAATGTAATTGAATTGAACGAAAGGAGTTAATCAAATAACTAAATAAAACACTCGAGTAAGTTATGATGTAATTGAATTGAACGAAAGGAGTTAATCAAATAACTAAATAAAACACTCGACTAAGTTATAATGTAATTGAATTGAACGAAAGGAGTTAATCGAATAACTAAATAAAACACTCTAGTAAGTTATAATGTAATTGAATTGAACGAAAGAGTTAATCAAATAACTAAATACAACACTTGAGTAAGTTATTATGTAATTGAATGGAACGAAGTAGTTAATCAAATAACTAAATAAAACACTCGAGTAAGTTATTATGTAATTGAATTGTTCGAAATGAGTTAATCAAATAACTAAATAAAACATTTGAGTAAGTTTTTATGTAATTGAATTGAACGAAAGGAGTTAATCAAATAACTAAATAAAACACTCGAGTAAGTTATGATGTAATTGAATTGAACGAAGGAGTTAATCAAATAACTAAATAAAACATTTGAGTTAGTTTTTATGTAATTGAATTGAACGAAATGAGTTAATCAAATAACTAAATAAAACACTCGAGTAAGTTATTATGTAATTGAATTGAACGAAAGGAGTTATTCAAATCAGTAAATAAAACATTTGAGTAAGTTTTTATGTAATTGAATTGAACGAAAGGAGTTAATCAAATAACTAAATAAAACACTCGAGTAAGTTATAATGTAATTGAATTGAACGAAAGGAGTTAATCGAATAACTAAATAAAACACTCACGTAAGTTATAATGTAATTGAATTGAACGAAAGAGTTAATCAAATAACTAAATAAAACACTTGAGTAAGTTATTATGGAATTGAATGGAACGAAATGAGTCAATCAAATAACTAAATAAAACACTCGAGTAAGTTATGATGTAATTGAATTGAACGAAAGAGTTAATCAAATAACTAAATAAAACACTTGAGTAATTTATTATGTAATTGAATTGAACAAAGGAGTTAATTAAATAACTAAATAAAACACTCGAGTAAGTTTTTATGTAATTGAATTGAACGAAAGGAGTTAATCAAATAACTAAATAAAACACTTGAGTAAGTTATTATGTAATTGAATTGAACGAAAGGAGTTAATCAAATAACTAAATAAAACACTTGAGTAAGTTATTATGTAATTGAATTGAACGAAAGGAGTTAATCAAATAACTAAATAAAACACTCGAGTAAGTTATTATGTAATTGAATTGAACGAAAGGAGTTAATCAAATAACTAAATAAAACACTCGAGTAAGTTATAATGTAATTGAATTGAACGAAAGAGTTAATCAAATAACTAAATAAAACACTCTAGTAAGTTATAATGTAATTGAATTGAACGAAGGAGTTAATCAAATAACTAAATAAAACACTCGAGTAAGTTATAATGTAATTGAATTGAACGAAAGGAGTTAATCAAATAACTAAATAAAACACTCGAGTAAGTTATAATGTAATTGAATTGAACGAAAGGAGTTAATCAAATAACTAAATAAAACACTCGAGTAAGTTATAATGTAATTGAATTGAACGAAAGGAGTTAATCAAATAACTAAATAAAACACTCTAGTAAGTTATAATGTAATTGAATTGAACGAAGGAGTTAATCAAATAACTAAATAAAACACTTGAGTAAGTTATTATGTAATTGAATTGAACGAAAGGAGTTAATCAAATAACTAAATAAAACACTTGAGTAAGTTATTATGTAATTGAATTGAACGAAAGGAGTTAATCAAATAACTAAATAAAACACTTGAGTAAGTTATAATGTAATTGAATTGAACGAAAGGAGTTAATCAAATAACTAAATAAAACACTCGAGTAAGTTATAATGTAATTGAATTGAACGAAAGGAGTTAATCAAATAACTAAATAAAACACTCGATAAGTTATATTTGAATTGAACGAAAGGAGTTAATCAAATAACTAAATAAAACACTCGAGTAAGTTATTATGTAATTGAATTGAACGAAAGGAGTTAATCAAATAACTAAATAAAACACTCGAGTAAGTTATTATGTAATTGAATTGAACGAAAGGAGTTAATCAAATAACTAAATAAAACACTCGAGTAAGTTTTTATGTAATTGAATTTTACGAAAGGAGTTAATCAAATAACTAAATAAAACACTCGAGTAAGTTATTATGTAATTGAATTGAACGAAAGGAGTTAATCAAATAACTAAATAAAACACTTGAGTAAGTTATTATGTAATTGAATTGAACGAAAGGAGTTAATCAAATAACTAAATAAAACACTCGAGTAAGTTATTATGTAATTGAATTGAACGAAAGGAGTTAATCAAATAACTAAATAAAACACTCGAGTAAGTTATAATGTAATTGAATTGAACGAAAGGAGTTAATCAAATAACTAAATAAAACACTCTAGTAAGTTATAATGTAATTGAATTGAACGAAAGGAGTTAATCAAATAACTAAATAAAACACTCGATTAAGCTATAATGTAATTGAATTGAACGAAAGGAGTTAATCAAATAACTAAATAAAACACTTGAGTAAGTTATAATGTAATTGAATTGAACGAAAGGAGTTAATCAAATAACTAAATAAAACACTCTAGTAAGTTATAATGTAATTGAATTGAACGAAGGAGTTAATCAAATAACTAAATAAAACACTCGAGTAAGTTATAATGTAATTGAATTGAACGAAAGGAGTTAATCAAATAACTAAATAAAACACTCGAGTAAGTTATAATGTAATTGAATTGAACGAAAGGAGTTAATCAAATAACTAAATAAAACACTCTAGTAAGTTATAATGTAATTGAATTGAACGAAGGAGTTAATCAAATAACTAAATAAAACACTTGAGTAAGTTATTATGTAATTGAATTGAACGAAGGAGTTAATCAAATAACTAAATAAAACACTCGAGTAAGTTATTATGTAATTGAATTGAACGAAAGGAGTTAATCAAATAAATAAATAAAACATTTGAGTAAGTTTTTATGTAATTGAATTGAACAAAAGAAGTTCATCAAATAACTAAATAAAACACTCTAGTAATTTATAATGTAATTGAATTGAACGAAGGAGTTAATCAAATAACTAAATAAAACACTCGAGTAAGTTATTATGTAATTGAATTGAACGAAAGGAGTTAATCAAATAACTAAATAAAACACTCGAGTAAGTTATAATGTAATTGAATTGAACGAAAGAGTTAATCAAATAACTAAATAAAACACTCTAGTAAGTTATAATGTAATTGAATTGAACGAAAGGAGTTAATCAAATAACTAAATAAAACACTCGAGTAAGTTATAATGTAATTGAATTGAACGAAAGGAGTTAATCAAATAACTAAATAAAACACTCGAGTAAGTTATAATGTAATTGAATTAAACGAAAGGAGTTAATCGAATAACTAAATTAAACACTCTAGTAAGTTATAATGTAATTGAATTGAACGAAGGAGTTAATCAAATACCTAAATACAACACTTGAGTAAGTTATTATGTAATTGAATTGTTCGAAATGAGTTAATCAAATAACTAAATAAAACATTTGAGTAAGTTATGATGTAATTGAATTGAACGAAGGAGTTAATCAAATAACTAAATAAAACATTTGAGTTAGTTTTTATGTAATTGAATTGAACGAAATGAGTTAATCAAAAAACTAAATAAAACACTCGAGTAAGTTATTATGTAATTGAATTGAACGAAAGGAGTTATTCAAATCAGTAAATAAAACATTTGAGTAAGTTTTTATGTAATTGAATTGAACGAAAGGAATTAATCAAATAACTAAATAAAACACTCGAGTAAGTTATAATGTAATTGAATTGAACGAAAGGAGTTAATCGAATAACTAAATAAAACACTCACGTAAGTTATAATGTAATTGAATTGAACGAAAAAGTAATCAAATAACTAAATAAAACACTTGAGTAAGTTATTATGGAATTGAATGGAACGAAATGAGTCAATCAAATAACTAAATAAAACACTCGAGTAAGTTATGATGTAATTGAATTGAACGAAAAGAGTTAATCAAATAACTAAATAAAACACTTGAGTAATATATTATGTAATTGAATTGAACAAAGGAGGTAATTAAATAACTAAATAAAACACTCGAGTAAGTTTTTATGTAATTGAATTGAATGAAGGAGTTAATCAAATAACTAAATACAACACTTGATTAAGTTTTTATGTAATTGAATAGAACGAAAGGAGTTAATCAAATAACTAAATAAAACACTTGAGTAATATATTATGTAATTGAATTGAACGAAGGAGTTAATTAAATAACTAAATAAAACACTCGAGTAAGTTATTATGTAATTGAATTGAACGAAAGGAGTTAATCAAATAACTAAATAAAACACTCGAGTAAGTTATAATGTAATTGAATTGAACGAAGGAGTTAATCAAATAACTAAATAAAACACTCGAGTAAGTTATAATGTAATTGAATTGAACGAAAGGAGTTAATCAAATAACTAAATAAAACACTCGAGTAAGTTATAATGTAATTGAAATGAACGAAAGAGTTAATCAAATAACTAAATAAAACAATCTAGTAAGTTATAATGTAATTGAATTGAACGAAGGAGTTAATCAAATAACTAAATAAAACACTCGAGTAAGTTATAATGTAATTGAATTGAACGAAATGAGTTAATCAAATAACTAAATAAAACACTCGAGTAAGTTATAATGTAATTGAATTGAACGAAAGGAGTTAATCGAATAACTAAATAAAACACTCTATTAAGTTATAATGTAATTGAATTGAACGAAGGAGTTAATCAAATAACTAAATACAACACTTGAGTAAGTTATTATGTAATTGAATGAAACGAAGTAGTTAATCAAATAACTAAATTAAACACTCGAGTAAGTTATTATGTAATTGAATTGTTCGAAATGAGTTAATCAAATAACTAAATAAAACATTTGAGTAAGTTTTTATGTAATTGAATTGAACAAAAGGAGTTAATCAAATAACTAAATAAAACACTCGAGTAAGTTATGATGTAATTGAATTGAATGAAGGAGTTAATCAAATAACTAAATACAACACTTGAGTAAGTTATTATGTAATTGAATGGAACGAAGTAGTTAATCAAATAACTAAATAAAACACTCGAGTAAGTTATCATGTAATTGAATTGTACGAAATGAGTTAATTAAATAATTAAATAAAACATTTGAGTAAGTTTTTATGTAATTGAATTTAACGAAAGGAGTTAATCTACTAAATAAAACACTCGAGTAAGTTATAATGTAATTGAATTGAACGAAGGAGTTAATCAAATAACTAAATAAAACACTCGAGTAAGTTATAATGTAATGGAATTGAACGAAAGGAGTTAATCAAATAATTAAATAATACACTCGAGTAAGTTATAATGTAATTGAATTGAACGAAAGTGTTAATCAAATAACTAAATAAAACAATCTAGTAAGTTATAATGTAATTGAATTGAACGAAGGAGTTAATCAAATAACTAAATAAAACACTCGAGTAAGTTATAACAACATCAAAAGAATAAGTATTCATCATTTAAGGTTAATTCAACCAGGAATTGATACATTTCAATCCAATACTTAAGTCCCAATATCCAAACAGTAGGGAATGGAACACATCAAACAATCAACCATATCACCAAGTAATCATATTAACCTTAAATTTCAGAATTTATCAATTACAAGCTTTAAAATTATGCAATTTCACATAGTAGAAAAGTTGAATGGGAAAAAGGGGGTAGTACCTCATAGAGTAAAGAAAGGAAAAAAAAAAAAAAGCAGTAGCAACACCACCACTGCTGGCTAAGACAGAATGACAGCACGGTGACCACACCACCACCCACGAGCAACAACAGAAACGCGAGAGGAAGAGAATAGCAGCGAGGAGCAGGGAGCTCGAAGTTCCGGCAAGCGGCGACGAAGCACCGACGTGTCTGGGCAACAGCAGCGCGGTGCTGCAGTCCAAGGCGGTGCACCGGTGGTATGAGGTGGTGCGAAGCATCGCAGATGTTGTGGGTGATGCCGAGAAACAATCAAAAATAAGGGAGAAACTTGTTTGATTTTTGTTGTGATGTTGGGGTATATTTTCAGCTAAACTCAATGGGGGTTTTTTAAGGCTGAAGTTAGGGGAACAAAATGGAGGTGGTTTGCACATGATTGGTGGCTCTTCTTCTTGGGGAAAAAGGTCAGGGAACATAAGAGAAGAGAAGAGAGAAGTTGGGCGGTGGGTGTCGGGTGTGAGGGAGCTGAGTAAATCAGTTTCATTCTTCCTCTCTTCTTTTCTTTTCTTTGCTTATTTGTTTTTGGTGACTAAAGATGTCAACCTTTGACTCTTTAACAAGGGTTGGGTTTTGCTAGATTTGGGCTTCAAACATCAATATTGGACTTTAGCTAGAAATCTTTAACTCAAAAATCATAGAGGAAAAATAAATAGGATTTTCTTATTAAATCCATAAACTATATTGTGAAATCATTTATCATAGTAAACATCACCTTTTGTAATACTAAAGTGAATATATTTATTTTAGAAAATAACTTTAACCATAATAATTTCGGACAAAAAAAGTTTAAGACATAGTTAAGCTGATAAGCATAATTAGTAGCTAATAAAACGATATTAAGGTCGGGGTATTACATTTATTGTGGTCTGTGTTAGGTGTGTAGAAAAGGAATGACATTGTGAGATGGAATTGCATCTGTAGATGTAAGAGGAGGGTGACCTATGTTCTGGCAATCCCATGTCTAAAAGTTGTCGCTTTAGTTGGGAAGTGGTTGTTGGTGTTTTCTTTGAAAGCCATGCTCTCTTTGAATAAGAGTGATATGGAGTTATTATGGAAATGGGTAGGGTGCTCTAACAGGTCCCTTTACCTCTTCAAAGTTCATTTCACATCTTTCTCCTCTTGCTTTCAGATACAAGCTGAATGGAAAGTGCATTGAGAGGATCCTCATAAAGGGACCAACATTACAATACTATCTTTCCCCATTATTATGGACTGTCAAGTGTTTCTTAGTCACATTTCCTTCTTTTAGGTGGAGGATGATAATAGCTTTTCTTATAATTTTAATTCTAGGCTGGCTTGCCATGATTGGGACTTTGAGCTGGGGAAGCTCACCAACCTGTTGAAAATCCTTGATTATGTATCTATATATCATTCTCATGGCAGCAGATTGTGAATGGAGAATTCTTCGTGGTCTTTTTTCTGTTGCTCGTATTCCAATTACCTTCTAAAACTTTCCAACTTTCTTCTTTCATTTGTAAAGCTGAAGTTTTATAGCAGGCGAAAGGGTTAGCTCAATACACGTGATGACTTACGGGCTAGGTGACTATGCAATACTCTTTCCCCTCATGTTTGTACTTTGTATTTTGCTAGTAAGGAAATCATTTTTTTTTTTGCTTTGTCATGTGGCGTTGTCATTTTGGTAGAGATTATTTGGCAATGTTGAGATCTATTGGATTGCTCCTACTCTTCTAGTTCATCGACAAATTCATTATGGTTCCTTAGGCAGAAGGGGCATACCATTATGTGGCAAGATGCTTTTTGGCCAATTTGTTGGTGATCTAGTTTGAGAGGATTGACAAAGTTTCCAGTTGACGAGAGTCTTCCCTGAATACTTTATAAGTGTGAGTTGTGTATTTAGCTTCACTTTGGGCTCACTCTCATGGGGCATTCCCAAACGTGCCTATTTCTAATGTTTGTGAGATTGGAGTTCTTTTTTTCTGGTGTCTTGGTTAAGGTACTGGTCCCCATCCTTGTATCTTTAATTTTGGTGCTGACTCAATTTTTTTTATTCTCAAAAACAGATTATTATATTAGATATGTTTAGACTTCTCAATTATCATTTTTAATTTTGTTATCAATGATTGTTGATATATTTCCATAAAAGAGCAATTTGTACTTTTGCCAACCACATTAGTATGAACTCAGGCCTATAAATCTAGAGCAACAGAGTGGAACAAAAGAGAGTAGAAGAGAGACAAGAAGATGGAAGACAGAAGCAGAAGAATAGAGGAAAGGGAGGATGAGTAATGGATATAGTGTATATTAAGCCTATATCACATAACATAATTACAAGAGACTATACCAATATACCCTTCATCACTGAACTACAAACTTTAACCTTGCTTCTTACACCTAAGCATATGTCAGTTTATTAAATTGCTTTTGCTGATGCATAACACACAACAGGAATCACATTATTACTTAATGGTGACTACCAAGGGTGCCATCATCCTTGAAGTAGCAGAAAAGTTTAACCCAACATGTTACCTTTTTCCTTTGCGTTTTCTAGGGTAAAATTTGATGGTGTGCCTTTGAGTAGTAGGTGACATCTTTTGGCTAGTAATAGAGATAGTCCATCCCCATTAATTTCTTCGTTCATAATTTGCTATATCGCTTGGGTACATTTGTCTTAAATGGAGTTCCTGGCTTATACTCTACGAGTTCTTTAGAGGACGGTAAATTTTTATACATTAGAATTTACTTGAACAAATTGCTCAATCTTTAACTTGAAAATGAAAGATGGTCAAGTATTAGATGGACTTTATGATTGCAAATGTTGAGGAAGTTGCTAGTAAGAAAAATGGTTTCTAGAGGCATATATTTAGGATGATAGAAAAATGGTTGCTAGAAAAATGGTTTCTAGAGGCATATATTTAGGATGATAGAAAAATGGTTGCTAGAAAAATGGTTTCACCTCCACCATTTTCTTCATCTCACCACTGCCACTTTCTTCATATTACCTCCACGGTCATTTTCTTCATCTTACCTCCACCATTTGTTTGGGTATTTCGTCACCACCATCGTCTTCCCCACCATAGTTCTGTTGTTAGAGTTCAAATCTAGCCTCTAAGGTTCCTGATGATAAATTCTACAGATCACAAGTCATCAGATCTAAGTTTAGATGCTCTTCTCCTTCGTGGTGGGGAGGGATTGTCGGGGGTTGATTGCTTGGATTCTGTGGTTTCTCGGTGGTTTCAATCTTCTCTCCATCTTCACCAATAAATCTTGTCCTCAAATTTGTTCTTTAATGCCGCAAGGAACATCTTCCACAAGCATAATAGCTTGAAGCAAAGCATGCTTAAAAACACGCTTAAAATCATTAGTAACTTCTTAGACGTAAATCCCACATTGGTAGGGATAATCTTGCACGTAGTTTATCATAAGAAACAAAAGGCTCGTCTCTTAAAACAACCATGATTGAATCAACATATAGCAAATTCAAGATCCAAAATCTTAAAAAAAATCCTCTAATTAAATTGAAAATTTGTGGCACCCTAGCCCTAGATATCCTAAACCCTCGACCAAAATTTCATGGAAAAATTCCTAGCTAATTGTTTGCAGTTTTTATTTCCCTAAAATTGGTCCGTAATATTCCAATTTTAGACCAATCGACAAAAACATGCCTAATTTGAAATTGATTGACAAAAAATATGAATATGCAGTCACCATGCTACGTTTTCTTTTTTCTTCTGAACAGGGCTTCAGAAAGGTTGATACAGATCGTTGGGAGTTCGCGAATGAAGGATTTGTGAAGGACCAGAAGCATTTGTTAAAGAACATCAAGCGGAGAAAACACCCTCAGGGTCCAGCACAAAAAGACCCTCAGCAGGACCAACTGATTGGAGTACCTGATGAAGTGGATTATACCAGTTTGCAAAAAGAAGTGCAGATTCTTAAGACCGATAAAAGTGCATTGATGCAGGAGTTAATTAAACTCGGAGAGCGCCATGAGTCTTAGGAGAACAAGTTACTTCTCTTAAGGGAACGCCTCCAAGGAATGGAGAATAATCAGCAACAATTGCTTTCGTTTTAGAGCCCTGGGCTTCTGGCTGAGTTACTTCAGCCGAAAGACGGCAATTGGCGCATGGCTGTTGCTGGAAAGATTACCTTGAACGAAGGTACAACTTGTGAAAATACATTCATTCCAGATGGCGTGATAGTAAGGTACCAGCCTCTGCCAGATGATGCTCTTTCACCTACTCTGATTCCATCTTCAGACTCGGATAAATCTGACCAACGTGATATAACTTGTCCATGAGTATATAATCAAAAAACATAATTAGTGATAGTAACGCACTAACCATAACATGATCAATAAATAAACTTAATGATCATCATATAAATACTCAAACCAAAATCATGAAAAATAACATGTTAATACTAAAACTAAACAAATAAATTAATATTCTTCCCCTTTTTAGTATTAACAAAATAAAAAAAAATTAGATTTTGGGAGAGTGAAATATCAACATGAAAAACATGTGATTCTCTCACATACTCATGCATGGTCAAATATTGTAAACATGATGTAATATGTTCACACCAATAATTAATACTTTGATTAAAATTGCTCACACCAAACTTGACAAAAAGCATGTTAATACTAAAATCAAATACATATAACAAATATCTTCCCCATTTTAGTATTAACAAAAAAAATATAAAGTTCTAATTTAGTAAATAAAATAAGAAACCTCTCACTTGAAATTCCTTCAACAATGCAAGTGAGTATTGTGAAAAGCATCATTCCCGGCCTCTTGTCTTGTAACATTCTTCTTCTATTTCCATTGAAACAATGGCATCCCAAATTCAGAAAATTAGAAACATCTCACCCAAGGAAGATCCAATTAACCAAGGATTAAATAACTTATAGATTGTTATAGGTGTGTGTGGATATAACAATGAGTAACAGGATATTAGATCTTACAAGCACGTATTAGATACGCTTTCCTATAAGCTATTTACCGACCCACTAGGAACAACAGAGTATCACGGTAATACTTATGAGATACGAAGAAGAAACATTGAATCTTGGTTGTTAACAAGAAACAATCCCAACAAGAGTTTGTAGTTTGATTTTGTTTACAGAAAACCCAAGAGAATTTCATTCTCTAAGCAAGCAGAATAGGAAATGAAAATGTTTTCCTAACCCATTCCATATGTGATATCTTTCTATATATACTAGGGAAGACTTACAGAAGAAAAGACGCAACCATATACGAAAAGACACACACCATTTCACGAAAGAAATGTCTCGTTAGGAAAACTAACGAATAGGAGCTGGCGCTCCCTTGTGGAGCGGGCGCTCCAGGAAGGAGCTGGCGCTCCAGGCAGGAGCCGGCGCTCCTCAGCCCTGTCAAGAATTTGGTTCTAATTCCAAATCCCTGTCAACTTTGAGCGTGCGCTCTTCTAGAGCGAGCACTCTACTGACTTGCCTTCTCGTTTTTTCCTTCTTTCTCATCACATAACATCAACGGACACATTTAAACTATAAATGTTCCAACAAGAACAACCTACACGCATATTTCTTCAACTCAATCAAATATATACAAGACAAGAAATTTTTAAGGCTTGTTTCAATAATTCAATCCAAAATCCGTGCAAATAAACGAGACGGAGGTATATATTTCTGAGAGTCCTTTAATAAATTTAATTCATTTTTATTATTTTCTTGAAGTTACTAGCTTTCCATTCATGATGTACATTATTAATGTATTCCTACGATCGTACATATTATGTTGATTATTTTTAAGGTTATTGTTGCAATCTTTTATGGAGGGTTGTAGTAAGTGGGGGCATAGGAGGGGTAAGGGTGGCAGGGGAGAGAGAATAGGAGGATGAGGAGGAGAGTGGTAGAGAAGATGGATGGCAGGGGAGAGGGACGAGGAGGAGCATGGTGGCAGAGGATGATGTAGAGGAGGAAGGAAGAAGGAGAAAGAAAGAGGAGGAAGATAGGGAAAAAAAATTAAACAAGTATACCTGCTCCAGTAGATTAGCAACCTGCTAGGACCACTTTTACAAAATACCGCTCAAAGTTGGGACTGCTCAATATTAAATTGAAACTGGGACTATTTTTGTTAAGGGACCATAATTGGAATTGTTTTTAAATTAAGTATTAAGAAAAATGTTTGATTTATATTCGAGAATGATGTCGATATTATAAGACAATTCATGGAAAAATATTTGGTATATTATCTCTTGTATTTGGTATATTACTCGTATAGTCGTATATCCCTAGTACTTAAAACAAAGTATCTCTATATTCCGAGCAAGTATTTGAGAAATATAAGTATACTATATTATGCAAAAATTATGAGAATGTAACGTATATTCAACCACCTTATTACTTGAAACTGGTGAAACTTGTATACCAGCATAAGTTGACTTGTTTTGTTCTTTGAATCTGTCATTTTAGGGGCATATTTTTGATCTTTTCGCAGCGATAGTCAGAAGGTCAAGATAAGCTCTTTAATATGGAAGTTGTTCGTGAATGCCCGCTGTTATGTGTAACTTTTATACAATGCAATTCTGCAACTAAATATGTGTTCTCATTTTGATGCTTAAACTGCTTTGTAATAGCCCATACTTTTAAGCAACTGTGATTATATTTTATTAACTTTGATTATGCGATAATGTTCTTATGATGTTACTTTGAGAAATATAAGTTTGTTCTTTGGGTAAGCTTGTCTTGAATCAGGCATTTTGAGCCTAGATTGGAATGTACTTGATCTGTATTGAGCATTCAGAGTTCTTCACTGGGAATTCTTCTTGGGGGATTTGATATAGGCAAGGTTAGATATCGCCAGAAATAATGAAAATAACAGAGAGTTCTTCAGGGACAAGGATAGATTGGATTGAAAAATAAAAGGGTGAATTTGTGACTCAAATAAAAGTAGGTGGGAAAAGGCTTTGAAGTAGCTAGGTTCAGACTCGAGTTTATGTCGGGATCTAGAAAGAGTATGCTCCAGAATTATAAAAAGTCAAATCATTATACCTTGATTAATTTGCTTTATTGAAGCAATCGGACCTCGAGATGAGAATTCCTACGTATCCTTGCGGAATCAGACCATTCATAGTTTTCAATCTGATTTTTTTTTCTTTTTTCTTCTTTCTTTGTGCCCTAACTTTTGCCTAGACCGCCCTTTCCGGTTTTCAACCTAGCGGGCTTGGACATAACTTGGAAAAGGAGTTACGGTTGATGAAAGGTTTAAGGTTTGAGGTCAGCGGCGGATCCAGGAATTTATGAATGGTGGGTCACTACTCACTACCTACTAGGTTGCACAAGACATATACGGGTACGGGTTCGGATATAGGATAATCCATGATTTTGTTCATTGGATTGAGAAGGGGGAGGATTTTGTTCAATCGATTGAAAAGGGAGAGAATTTTGTACACAGGTATTGGTGTGGTTTTAGTAAAAAAATTGAGATATTTGGTTGCGTTTTCATTTATAAATTAACAACAATAAATTTATGAGAATGCCTAAGTTCATTTATGAGAATACTTACATCCCGCCGAGCTGCCTGAGTGACTTCATCAGATATATGCTCCCAAATCACTGAATCAAAGCATGAGAAAGACTAAGTGTAACATTAAAACAGGATAATACTTGGGCAGCCAGTATATTGGATGAGTAAGAGAAAATAAGAAATCATCATGGTCATATGCTCACCCGAAAGCACTGCTCCATGCTTGACATAACTAAAACAATCCATAAAATCATTTGTTTCGTCTGGACATTGCAGAGTATAGAGAAAAGGAATTATCTTCACAAATTCTAAGATATAAGAAAATTTGACTGGGAAGAGTACAAAGAACATTGACAACTCAAATGCGATAGCTCCTTTAAACAAATCCTTAAAGCCTATATCTCTATCATCCAAATCGAAAGATGCAGCTTTCACAGCGTTAAGAAGAATGGGAAGAGCAACTTTTATTTGCTCAAATTGACGTCTTTGTATGGAAAGAAATACTGAAAGACAACAAATCACTGTAAATTTATAACTATAAGGTAATGAAGTTTGGAACTCTGAGTGTTTAGATACATTGCTCATATTGAATTCTAGGTGCTAATTGATATTTAATTTCTCACAATCTTTGTACAAATCAACCAATAACACCCAAATCAAAGTACAACAACAAAATCAATATTTATAACAATTCAAAATTATATAATATGATATATAAACACCCATAACAAGTGAAATTGCAATAAACAGACAAAGGATCGGATAATTTAAAACCCTAATTCTTCAATTACATATGAGAATTCGTCACAAAAAATAGAATATTCAGTATCAATCGAATTCCAAAATCAGATTGTTCGCCCTCTCTCTCTCTCTCTCTCTCTCTCGTAGCAAAACAAAATCGCAAATTTGCAAGTTCTACAGCACGGTGATAAATCTGGAGTAAATTCTACGTGAAATCTAAAATTGTTTCTGGAAGACAATAGATTATATAGATAGGAAAAGATAATTGTGAAGATGAAGAAATCGAAAGAAATACCGGAAGATGAAGAAAGAGAGCTTCAATTTGGGGAGAAATAAAAACCCTAGCTTTGGCTCCTTGCTTCGCCCAAATGCGATGAACTTTGAGAGGTGAGGTCGCCGCCGGTGAGGCCTTTGAGAGAGAAGTGAAGATTTGGATCTGAGATTGTATGAAAGAGAAAGGGAGAATTGAGAAGAAGTGAGATGTGAGAGAAAAGAGAGTTTTTGAGAGATGTGAGAATGAACCCTGAAGGCGTGAATTGTTTGAGTTATTTTTTTTATTTTTTTTATGCTGGTGCACGTGCACCAGGGTGTTATACGTTGCATCCGCCACTGTTTGTGGTTATGATCAAGGTTTAATTGGTTGAGTTAAGGTAAGGATCATGGATTTGGACTATATGGTTAAGGTTTTTTGGATGGGTTGAAAGGATTTGAAATGAGGTGGTAGAACTTGTGTGTAATCCCCCTGCTTGACTTTTTATTTCTTTGCCTTTGGCTTTTTCTTTTTGCATTTTTTTCTTTTTGTCCTGTGAGTTTTTTTTTTTTTTTTTTTTTTTTTGCTTTTTTTTTTCGCACTTTGATTTTTTTTTTTTTTTTATGTTTTGCCTGGCATTGATCTTTTTTATGTACGAGGCTTGCACACAAGTTTTTTGTGGTTTTACGGTATTGGAAGGTTTGAAGGCTATTTTGTGGAGCTTTGAAGGGATAACTTTTTTGGCTAAGGATTAGGATAATTAATGATGGTTTAAGGGTTTATATATATATATATATATATATATATATATATATATATATATATATATATATATATATATATATATATATGTATATGTATATATAGAAGTGAGTTCATGTGAGAATGCATACTTACATGAGAAATGAGAATGGATTTTACACGCTATAACTCTAATGAACAAGTGATGTAACTCTAATGAAAAAGTGATGTAACTCCAAGAAAAAAGAATATTAGAAAAAAATATTCAAAAACAAAATATTTTCGGAGGTATAACTCTAATGAACAAGTGTTGTAACTCTAATCCAATCGTGTGGTTGAGATTCATTCTCATTTCTCATGTAAGGAGCATTCTCGTGTAATCTTGCCCCTATATATATATATATATATATATATATATATATATATATATATATATATTTGGTTGCATAAGGATGACTTAAGGATGATGGCTTTTTGGAAAAATAGAGGGAAGTGGGAGATAACTCTTAATCCAAAGTACGTCCACTTTTCAAAAAAAAATTATTTTTTTTGTTAATCAAGGTCATTAGAGACAATTTGAATTGAGTTTCATTATCGAACTCGAAGCATAAATGATGGTGAAAGGACAATGAAAATAAAAAGAAAAATGAAATGAAAATGGAAAGGCTATAATAGATGAAGTCCTATAGTTACATAGACTCGATGGGAAAGGACAGAATTAGCTTAGGGTAAGGACTCCTTGACTCATCCTAGGAAACCAGAAATAAAAGACTAAGCCTTTGAATTGGGATATGCTGCTCAAGGGGTTGTTGATGATGCAGATTCTCGTTGTAGGAAGTATTAGTACTTAGTACTCTATTCTCATCGACCAAGTTTAGGTTTCATCGTTTGGATTTTTTTCCTTCATGTGCAAGGTTCGGAGTGAACCCTATAAAAGTGATCACGCCTCTATTGTGAAGGCGGTCAAAAGTAATCTCATGACTCTAAATGAAGTCGGGGTGGTGATAGTGCGCTTAATGAGCTTCAGAGTAGGCTCAATTTTTTTTTTCTCCATTAGGCATTCCTAAGTTGTAATCTCTCGACCAGTCATGAATAGAATCGAGTGGACCTCGCTTGTAAGTTTTAAGAAATGATTTCGAAATAGGAAATGGATATGAGAAATGAGAAATGAGAAAAGAAAATGGGAATGGAAATGGCAAATGAAAATGGGAAATGATTAGAAATAGAGAATCACAAATGGGTATGGGATTGACCATGAGGGAGACATGGGGCTAACTATATGCACATAAAGACATGGATTGGACTGGACTGGACTATGCAAGCATACTGGACCCAATGACTGGGTTTTGATGATGATATGAGAGATTAGACTTTGTACTTACGGGAGAGTAGTGGTGTCAATCTGGGTCACTTGGTGGGTGTGGGTTGACCTAACCTGGATCAGAATGACTTGGGTCGGAATAATCTGGGTGAGAGTGTGCCATGGGTCGGAACTGGTGGGTCGGGTGGACTTGGGTCTGGTTCAACTGGGTGGAAGGCTCTCGGAACTGGGTCGGCTGGGACTGGGTCGACCGGTATCTGAGTTGGGTGAATTTGGGTCGGAATGGAATAAGGTGAAGTCGACCCAAATCGGCTTTCGGAATAACTTAGGTCGGAATAAATCTGCTTTCGGAATAACTTGGGTTGGAAAAAATCGGCTTTCAGAATGACTTGGGTCGGAAGAAATCGGCTTTCGGAATGACTTGGGTCGGAAGAAATCGGCTTTCGGAATGACTTAGGTCGGAAGAAATCGATAACGGAATGACTTGGGTCGGAATAAATCGGCTTTCGGAATGACTTGGGTTGGAAGAAATCGGTATCGGAATGACTTGGGTCGGAATAAATCGGCTTTTGGAATGACTTGGGTCGGAATAAATCGGCTTTCGGAATGACTTGGGTCGGGATAAATCGGGCTCTCTATAGGACTTGGGTCTGCTGAAGCCTGAAACCGGCGGCGTATTGCCTTGGGTAGGAACAAAAAGGCTCTCGGAATAACTTGGGTCGGAATTTTATATATATATATATATATATATATATATAAAGTTACGAAGTCGAAAGTTATAACAATTAACATGTGATACACTGATATTGTGAATTGTGATTGAGTAATTGTGAATTTTGTGATAATACATTGATACTTATATTACTAATTTAAAAAGGTTGACTTATAATTTATATAGTTATATTATTGGCTATTGCCCATCGGGTTATTCTTATTCATGATTGCATAAGTATTCAAGTAACAACCATTTATAAACTAAAAACATCTAATCAAACTGAAAAAACGTGCTGTTATTTGATTAGATTAATGTCTCGGTGTTAGTCGATAAGCTAATTCAAGAAAACTATACTTTATTTAAGTTAAGCATAATCTTAGTCGCGCTATGAGCTATCGAGACTCGAGTCCAGTATCACTATGCTCTAATATTATCATTAGTTGAAAAAGTGTCATTGTTTTAGTCTATAACCTAAATTGTCTATATTACTCGTGTTCAACTAATATTTAAGTAGTTCAAAGTGTGTCATTGTTTTAGTGATGAATTAATATGTCAAAGCTGTTTTTCAACTAATTATGATTTCCGTACATCAACACACACATCACTTGCATATTATGTAATAGTAACAATGCTAACAAGAACAATGTATTAGCGTATAGATCAATGTATCGCATTTAAAGTATATATTAGTGTGTAGATCAATTAATTGATTTCCAATATAGATTAGCATGTAAACACAATATAGTACAAGTGTAGATTAGTGTATAGATTAGTTAACTTAAATGGATAGTCATTAGACTAATCTTCTTTGAGTGTAATGCATTTTGAAACTAATAACATCTACTTGAATGATTCCAAGTACTTGTTGGACTAAATGAATGTGACAATGGTTAGTCACAAAGCTAATTCAAGATAGCAATACAATATTTTAGTTAATCGTCTTTATGTGAAATGCATTTTGAAACATAAAATATTTAATTGAACTGATATGTTGTTACTGGGTTTGATGAATGTATCAATGTATAAATGGATAAGTTAAATTCATTTTGAAACTTAAAACTGTTATTGAATTAGATTAATACGTATCAATGTAAGTCAACAAGTTTGTTTAAGATAACAATACTCCATTTTAAGTTAATCATCACAAAGCTATATTCATTTGGATATTCAAA
>CANSNZ010000052.1:75000-270107 GCA_947646795.1 Beta lomatogona
ACTGTGTTGGGTGGTAACTAGGTTGGGTGATAACTGGGTTGGGTCACAACTGGGTCGGCTGCTAACCGAGTTTGGTCACAACTGGGTTGGGTGATAACTGGGTGGGTTTAACTAGGTCATTGCCGGGTGAAGTTGGGTGCGGGTTAGTTTTGGGTCGAAAACAGGTTGGGTCTAGGTCGTTGTTCACAGGTGCAACTAGCCATGGGTCTACCTGGGTCGGCCCGGTTCAGGTTGGGTTACCAATTCCACGTGTTCAACTGGGCACGGGTGGACACTGAGTCGGAATGGGTCGGCTTTCCAACCGACCATTCTCGGCTCGGAACAGGTTGGGTCTGGGTCGCATGCGGGTTCACCCGTGGATCGGCCCAGTTTTTGACACCTCTACGGGAGAGTAAGTAGGCTAGACAATGAGGGAAGGCCAAATAATAAGGGAGGCGAGAATTTGAGCTTAACTTAAGGCAAGCAGGCTAGGAAACTAGATTGTGAACTTACTGGCGAGTGAGCAGGCTAGACAACTAGACTTTGGAACTTACATTAGAGTAAGCAGGCTAGACTCAAAAATTGCCTATGTGGACTTAAGAATGCTAGCTTCGCTAGACTTAGGGGATGTCGTTATGGTCATAAGGAATGAGTAGTTGTGCTAAACTCGCGGATTTGGGTGGTTATGGACTTAGGGAGGAGTTGGACTTGAATAGGGCCTACATGGAGATGCAAACTAGACCTATGATATGAATTGGGCCTAAATGGATCTACGTTTAGATTGGGATTAGACTTAGATTGGAATGGCTGAGATGAGACTTAGATTAGACTTGGACTGAGATGAGACTTAGATTGGGCCTAAGATGGATAATGATGCAAAAGGGCCTAATACGAATGTATGGGCTCAAATTTAGATGGGCCTAGGATGAATGCAAAATGGGCTCTAATGCACATAGGCCTAAAATGAATGCAATGACTCAAACTCAGATGGGCCTAGGATGAATGCACATGAATTGGGTTAGGGTTGATTATATTGGATTATAGGTATTTGGATTGGGCTTAGAATTTTCGAAATTCATTTTGAAAGGGACCCTTTGTTTTTATCTTTTATTGGAAAAGGTGATGGATTAATTTTCAAAAAGAATTTTTTTTTTTTGAATAGGTGGTATGATGATGGTTAATAAATGTTTTCAAAAAAAGATAGAATAGAAGAGGGTGTAGGATGATAGATTTTGAAATAGAGATTTTTTTTTTTTTGAAAGGGGTTGAATACGATGGATAGATGATAGGGAAGATTTGTTAGAGGTGGGATGAGATGGAATGAGGTAGACATGCATGGCGACTCTAACTCTACTATGATTATTTTTCTAGATGCACTTTTTAGGATAGACTCAACCTTAGTTGATATTTATGAAAAGATTGATTTTTTTCTTTGAATTAGGTGAGTTGTAGATCATGACTCTACATGAATGCAGACAGAAAATGCAGAATCGACCACTACGACGACTAAATCGACAAAAAATGACATGCATAGGATGCGCGCCATGCAACAACGTTGTGCGCGGCGCGAAGCCAGTGCGTCTGACGCAGGATCTGTGCGCTAGGCGCAACTTAATGTGTTTGGCGCACTAGTTCCCGACACGCTTTTTGGCAATTTAGGCGAGGTTTTGGCTAATATCACATAATTTCGGGCTCGACAAAAAACATGACATAATGACGGAATTGTTGACTGACTTGTTAGGACTTAATCGATAGCCGATTTGGCAATAGCATGAGACGTAAAGGATGCGTGCCACGCAACAGTATTGCACTCGGCACAAAGCTCTGAGCCAGGGGCGCAACTTTGCGCTCGGTGCGGTGCCTTTGCGTAAGGCTCAAGGGTTGTGCGCCAGCGCACCGTGGTGCGTTCGGCGCACTGCCCCCTGCATGCAAATTGTAAATTCAGCGGAAGTTTGGTCAATTTGACGATGTTTTTAGACGCAATTTTAGGCGCAGCACACATTAACGTTTTGACAAATTAATAACAGGAAATAATCGCAATCAAAAGCAAATGTCATATAACATGGATGCAAAAATTCTCAACCTAGAGTCCAGTTCCGTATTTCAACTATGGTCAGGTTTAGGTTAAGGCTGAAAGGGGTCCATGACTGAGAGATTGATCCCACGCTTCGTACCTTTGCTTAAAAAGGTGGCCACGTGTATGACGCATTCTAGTTCTCAAGTTAGGAACAAGAGAAGATTGCCATGGTTGGGTGGGTTTGCTTACAACTAAGATCCAACACTATTACTCCGGAAGCTTTGGGAAGGACAAAACACAAACCCCCCCCCGGGGTGGCCTCCGCATAGAACATGCGCTAATGAGGCAAGGAATGTTGTCCTTATAGTGGCTTAAATAGTAGCCATGCATATGCAAAACCGTAATGTTATTCAAAAGCATAAAACAAATATGAATCGTATTTTTCGAGTTTAACACATTCATTTAAAAAATTGAATTTTTTTTGTAAATCCTCACCAGTGAAGTCGCCAAATTATAGGCGTGTTTTTATTCGCCTACGAGGGATGTGCGCGTATTTGACTATTTCATTGTAAAGGTTTTATTGGGAACATGTTCAAGTCGCCATCAAGTCTTTAAAGAAAGACTCATAAACCTAATTGGATATTGGAAAATCGTAGGGACAACTTAGAAACTTATCCAATGTAGATTCCCCGTCATGACTTCATTCATGGTCAATGAACTATAGATTGAGTTCGAGGATGAGGGTACGAATAAGATCTTGAATTAAATTCACCTATTGATGGCCTCTACTTAATATGGATTCATGTCATGTTTTATGCAATTAAATAACCAAGCAACGTTTTAATGCAATGTATAATTAATCTATGTTGGTTCGTTAAACAAACAAAAGACTAATTTTTTGTGACATGTTATTATGCAATCAAATTACAGGAACCTAACAGGTCATCCAAATTATCTGAATTTAATGTTAAAACAGTTCTTTAGGTCTTCGATTAAACATAATACATGTGAGGTGATGAAAGCGTTAAACATATAATCATGCATATGAATAATAATAATATAATATATATAAAAGTAAATATAAAAAGAATAGAGATTAGGGAAGAATGTACTGTATAGAGTTAATTCTTTGAAGATCTACATCATGATAAGTAGATTGTTAGTAAAACAAGAATTAAATTGGAATTGACCCTTAGGATTAATACCTTTGTCGCATGGGTCTTATGCAACGATCTTCAGGATGAGTTCTTGAAGCTTGAAATAAGAAATTCAAAGGTCTGAATGTGTTTGAATGTATTTAAATATGAGTTTGAGTGTTTGAATATGAGTCTGAGTATAGGAGAGTATGTGTAAAAGTCGTAGGATAATATTGTTCAAAAGTCGTTTGAAGAAATGAGGTATTTATAGGCAAAGGAAACCAAAAACGTATCGAAAACATAAAATAAAACTATGCTCCTGGCACACCGCTTTGCGCTTGACACAGCTCGTGCGTCAGACGTACAGCTTTGTTGTGCACGTGTTCTTGCTTTCTGGCCGTTTTTTTTTTATTGTTTTAAGATTTTTTTTTTATCCTTTGATAAAATCTATCCTTTGAAATCCGAAATCAGCTATCTTTAGAAATGAAAATCTGATTTTCTAAATATCCTTTAAAATTATTTATCGGGAATAATTAATATTAAAATATTACCAAAACAATTAACTATCAGGTTTAATTAATTGGGATTTAAAATTAGTCTTGGATTGTCATAAACCAATAAATAAATTTTATATTTTCGAAATGCTTTTGTGCTTAGCTCGTTTGATGCTCTTCCTTTGGACCGAACCAATTAGGATGACGGTATGTTTCATCATTGGGTGCTCCATAGGGAGACATGATTTTGTGTCTACGGTTACGTCATGTTGTGTAGTTCAATTAGTTAAGTGAAGGGAAATTTGTTAAGGAATAATTAGCTAGCTTTTTTGTGTAAAACTAATGGTAGATTCTTTAATTATTAATATTGTTAAAGCTATCAAAGTGAGCTTGGGAGATTTAATTTAAGTAGTTCTAATGAAAGGATGTCAGTAATTTAGTGTAGGTAATTATATTTCATTTATGACGATTTCAGATGTAGCATTGTGAGTGAATTATCAATAATTTACCTTGTTATTATGGTTCAAGTAGTTGGAGTTGATTTGTGAAATTAAGAAATAGATTAGTTAGTATGTGATGTGGAAATGTTCTAGTCTATATGATGATATGTCAGACTCTTAAAAGTGAATGATTATGAGTTTCCAGTTCATTTAGCTTAGTTGTTCTAGTTAAATAAAATCATTTATGTTGAGAAGATATAGTCCGGCTAGTTTCGTTATTTGAAATTGAGTGGAAATGTTTATTATTATTGTTGTTGTTTGTTTGTTGAATTATAATAGAGTTCAATCTAGATAGGTGATCATGTGCTGTTAATCTTGGAGGTCTATAGTTATGAAGTTCTAAAGGTATAAGTTAATTAGTCAAGAACTATTTGTCTAAACTCTAGGAAAGAGTTGATTATGTTAGTTAACTTAATTGAAGTTAGAAAAGGATTAGGTAAATGTTGATGATAATGCCGAGATTCTTAGAAGTAGTTTAATTATTCATGAAGTCTATTAACAAAGGTTTTATGTGGATATATGTTTAAGTTATTTTGGTGATGAAATACTTCTATAAGTAGAATAATAGAGATGATTTAGAATACTGTTTAAAGTTCACTAAAAGAGAGTCAATACGGTTATTTCATATAGTAATACTTGCTAAGTAAAATTAGATAGTTAATTGAACAACTTTTGTGTAGTTTAATTAATGTGTAAAGTAGAAGATTATTCCCTCCTCGATTAAGCGATATTGTGTAAATGACAGCTGAATTAATTAAAGTTTACTTGTGAGATATTGAATGGGATTGGCTTCTAAAGGAAGGATGTCGGTTGGTGTGAGAATTTGTTTTAAGAAGGATTAATAGATAATTAGTATGTGTTAAGCAAACTTATGGTTGCAACTGAAATTAGGAATAAGGAGTATGATTATAAGATTAATGAAGTAATTAGTTTTTAAATATATTGGTTATCAAATGATGCTAGTTAGTAGAACCTTATTTTAAGTATGATGGACAAGAAGTGTTCTAGTTGAGACAAATCTAATTATGAGTTATATTAGTTTGAGTTAATAAGAGATTCTCTAGTAACGAGTAATTGACTTAACAATATTTTTGTAGGGAACTTAATGAGTAATACTTATATTCAGTAATTAGTAATGTTGTTGAGATGAATTTGGAAGATAATTACGAAGTGCAAAAGAATATATTTATTTATATACAAAAGCATGTGTTGTGGGAATTGGTATAGTAACTCTCGTTAGGTAATTCTAACTGAGAGACCTTTTGTCATGATCATGATTGTTGTTTTGTCAAATATGATTGTTTATTAGTTGTCTTGATTATAGTTTCATGCTTAAACTAATTTGGAGTTGGAGTAATTCTAAAGATATGTTGATTCGAATACCATATGAGTATATATAATATAACGTATACATATTGGCTTGAGTTATGGATTCCAAGGATCTTATGTTAAGTTATTTATAGTTTTGTGAAGTGAAGTCTTCATAGTTTGGTTCATTGTTGAAAGGCTGTTATGAATTATAAAAAAAAACTGTTGGATGAGTTTTGAGAATGATCTCAATGAGTTATGAACAATAATCGAACGTAATCAAAGGGAAAAGTAGCCTCGTCTGAGTTGGCGGATGAGGTGACACGAACTGTGCCCCATGGACTGTGAACCTTGCGGATCGACAGAAAAACTAGCCCATTGCTCTGTAGGGAGACAAAAAGGCGACTATATATATCAGGTAATACAAAATCTGTTGATTGCTGATTTGAGCAACGAATAATGAGCTCTGGACTAGTCGCGGTTATTGGCCAAAAGTAAAGCAAATGGTTGGGTGATGACCCCCACTATCGGAGTGTAAGCTTTGTCTCCTCCGCCGTGTTCTCTTTCCCCCAGTTAAAAAGAATATTAATTATCTAGAGTTATGGAAATTATTTCTTATTAAGTATTTGAATGTGAATTCATTGTTGGATACCCAATAAGGAATTGGTTTATGGAAAGTTATATGGTTATTGGATTCCTGATAAGGAATCATTTTATGAGAAGTCATTTCATTATTGGATTTGTGATAAGAAATTGATTGAAAGATATACAGTATGTTGTTTATTCATGAGTTGTTAAATGTAGATTTCCAATAAGGAATCGTGATATAGTAAAATGATTATGTAGATGAAGAGAACACATTTATGGTATTGCTATGGATCATGATGTATTATGTTATTGGTGTTATGATGGATGTAAATTATATTGTAATATAGAAACAATAATTGAATAAAGATACTCTACGGATATATTCAACAAGAGTTGATGCTATGCATGTTGTAAGTGTTGTGATTGTTGTGATTATGTTGATTGTTGAGTCGTTTTCAAATAAAAGCCACCAAATATACGACTTTAGTACTCAGCTTTGTGTGCTTTATTTTGTCATTTATGTGGCATGTCACTTGATGGGTGGCAGTTTCCCTAAATGTTTCAGGTTGAAGCCGTAAGTAAATTTTCCTGAAGTTAATCTGCTGGAAGATTAGTTGTAACACTATCTTTGTTTCGGAGGTAAGGGCATCGAACTTTCTAATAGTTTAATTAAATAATTACTTGTTTTCCATTTTTATCTTTTAGAGGCGTTAATGCTCCAGATTCTCTCTTGACGTCCCTCCGTGAAAGGTAGAGGTTGTTGAGTTGTAGAGTTGAAAATATTTTATTAACTGACATTGTAAACAGGTTGAATGTATTTGTCATTTTAGGTTGTCCTATTTACAAAGAAAACTATGTCGGATGTTCTAGAGGAAGTTACTAGGATAGATTCTGAGAAGCATAACATTGTTGTAATAGTTAGTTAAATTAAATTATAGTTGGGATTTGAGTTCCACACTCTCTGATATGGTTCGGTGAGTGTCATGGTCATAGTCCAGATTAGCTCAACCAGAGTCCCTTATGTTGTGCTTAATCACCTGTAAGTTGGTTGGGAGAATTCGGGACTGTTACAGATTTCAGGGAGATTTCTTGTATGTAAAACTATAGCTAATGTGTTATATGACTTTGAAGCTTCTCATTCATTTCTTTCCAATCCGTTTGTTAAATGTTTGTAGTACAAACCTTGTGTTCAGCCTTTCACGATTTGTATGCCTAATGGTGAATCAATTTGTTGTAAATGGATATTCAAAATTGTACAATTAAGATAACTGAGTCAGAGTTACAAGTGAACTTAATACCTTTTGATTTGGAGTATTATGATATAATTTTGGGAATGAATTGGTTAAGTAGAATAGAGCTATTATCGAATTTTATGTCAAAGCAATTAGGTTGAAATGAGTTAGCGTTATCATCTGCTATTTTGCTAACTGAGTTATCTCACAAATTGAAGGAACTACTAACTCTATTAGCACTTTTGTTGGAGGATGGGGAGAAGACTATGCAACCAATCTTACATAGATGGTATGCTGGAAATTATGTTTTAAAACAACGGGAATTTGGAATTAGTTACTTTTAGCATTATTGAGAGAAAAAGATTCTCTGAATATACACTATGAATAAAGATATAGATAAAGGTACAGATTCTAAACAAACAGAACATAGAGAGAGGAAATCACCATCGGCACTCAATACCATATGAAGGACAACCTTTCTGAAGACTCATTGGAACAACCTGACATCATAAAGCATAAATCCTCTCATGGTCTGAGTTATACTCATCAAATTCAGAAACATTGATGGAATAGGACCAAGAGAAAGATTTGCTTCCGCTTCCTCTTTTGATGCGTCTCTGTGAATCATTACCAAGAAACCTGAAATGATGCCGAAACACAAAGTAGCACATACTAACCAGAGTCCCCATCATCATGATCGTCCCCATTAATGTCACAGTGATAGCCATCCATGAACCTTCATCGCCTACAACCACAAAAGCTATTGCCAAGAACGCCCCACAAGTGCTAAGGCAGGCAGCCCACATGAGCTTGTTAGTAACAGTGACAACAAGCTTCTGAGCTTGAGTATCCCATGCTACTAAAGTAATTTGAATAACAACAACAGCTAGAGAAATGAAAAGAGACAGAGCATTCAAAAGGCAGAAAACCCGGAAGGCAACAGTGCCAGCAATGTTGGCTTTTCCTGCTTCTGGTCCGACCATTACATATTGGCCATTTAGATTAAATATTGCCAAGAAAGCTATAGAGGCAAACAGCACGGCAACAACTGTCACAGAATTGGTCGTGTTTTGTACAGCTTCTCTGTGAAGTTTTTTCAGTTCTTTAGCTATGCCAGAAACTCTTTTGTTCGTCTTCTCGTTTTGTATAAGTTGTGACTGCACCTCATGTTTTATGTCACTTACGGTCCTCTTCAGTTCCATAGCTTCATCCATCTTGCCAACATTCCTGGCATAATTTCCACCAGCCTCTATCAGAGCTTCCCTAATTTCCAGTGCAGACTCCCCATATTGAAGCTTTGATGCCAAGTCCATTGCTGTTTCATTATGATTGTTGATGGCATTGACTTCAATGGATACGTAAGTCAGCAGAAAGCAGACTATCTGAAACAGAAAATCTATTACTACACCAAAACCTACAAGGTGATAGGACTTTAACCAACTAAAGGAAACCGTCCCAAATTCCTGATGAGAGAAAACGTTTCAACTAAACTAAGCAACATCTCAATTTAGATTACTCCGGAGAAATAAGCAATATCTTAGATCAAATGTCTCTTTAAACTGCGATCTACTTTTTTTAGAAGTCAGCCTTTTGGACCAAGGGCTAACAAAAGTCTCTTTGCAATTATTGGGGTTCTGGCTGCATACATCAAATCCCTTGCCATTGTGCAAAAGCCTAGAAGAGACGTTGGGATGATAAATGACAACTTAAATAAGTATCAAATCAGAAGAAATGACATACTTCTGAGAAGCAAAACTACAGACATACAGAAGAAGGAAAAAGGCACGATACAGACTAAGAGAGATGAATATAGACAGAGTGATGAATTTTCAACAGTCGTGTAACAGAAGATAAGCTGTTCCTTTGGATTTGATTTTCATACTGATGGAGTGGAGACAGCTCGTACCCACATGCCCTTTTCTTTTCCTCTTTTTTTCTTCAACAATCAAGCTGAGGCTAATCTTTCTTGTGCAGGCAGTGACTGCTCATTTTAAGTGCTGAGAGCCTACAAACTACAACATTTACAGCTTTCTTTTTGCTAAGCTCAGCTATAGTGCAAAAGTTCTATAGTGCTTAGAGCCTACAAATTTTCGTTAACAGTCATTTCCCAATACCTACCCTTGCTTTCCAACTACAAATTAATGCATTTGGAAATGAATCTAAATTATCTGGCAAAATGGAATTCCTTTTCCCCTGTAAAAGGGGACAGGCTGCGTTTTGCACAATGGAACAAACCAGTAGGACCTTTTCCAAAGAGACAAAAACACACATACATAAGCAAAGCGAACAGAACACATCTATACAAAAATCACCTGTACCTGTTGGTCTCAAAATATAACACATCATGAATAAATTACCTGGGAGCGGCATTTCCTTGTTGCTATATGCACAGCCGTATTACCCTTTTTGTCACGTTCATTCAGTACTGAACAATCAGCAAGCAGCAACTCCTCCATTATTGAAGGATCCTGGCCTTTAGCCGCCATATGGAGTGCTGTTTGACCCTTCTTGTCTTTGATGGAGACAATCCCGGGGTCTCTTTCAACAAGTAATCTGACTATATCCAAAAGACCATATCTAGCAGCAGTATGCAAAGCAGTTTTTCCATTTTTCCTGACAATTCTTGCTGCACCGTCATCTGCGTCCAATATAGCATTCACCACTTCTAAGTGGTCCTGAACAGCAGCTGAGTAGAGAGGAGAAGTATTTGAGGAATCACATGACCTACAAAGCTCAGGCCATATGTTCAGCAGTTGTCGTACGATTTCTGAGCACCAAAATTTGGCAGGTTCCGCGTTAGCTAATTGTAAATGCAATTTATGAATTGATAATCTTCTAGGGAGTTTACGTGCTACAAATCTAAGAAAGTGGAGCTATCTCTGAAAGTGAAAGATCTAAAACAAAGCTCACTTGGAACATAAATCGCAAATGGAAAAGAACATAAATCCATTAACACTTGATATAGAATGGATAAAAGTATTCCACTGACTATAATAAGGTAATAATCTAAAGATTTAATCACATAAAAATGGATCTTCTAAAGCTAATAGAACACTCGGAAATGAACAGATAAAATAACATCAGAGAAACTACAAAGTCAACGCGACTTATGCATTCGCGATCACAGTAATGGTTGCAAAACCACTGTCGGGGGGGAAATGTGGATGATTTGCAGCTGTTGCGGAATAATATCCAAGTTGCGGTAAACTCAAAAAACCTTTAGAATGCGGTCACGATGCAGTGATAGTACAGCCGAGATATTATAATATTGGCTTATGCGATCTCATTAGAAACAATAAGACCCACACACGCTCTATATCATAAATCATTGGAGTCAAGAAATAAAACTTTTACATCTTCCATGTCATGCTTTTGAGAAGCTATGCACGCAAACTTGATCTAACTATAGCAATTTAAACGGGCAGTTTATCCTTCTTATTTACGGTTGCAAAGGCTTGATAATTTGAAATCTCTTGAAATTAGATTCTAACAGTGTTACCTAATTCGCGGAACGGGTACGGAAACGCCATTCGCTAGATGGGAGAATTCGGATCGCCAGAGGATTTTTTTTTGGTACGGATTTTGGGAACATAATTCCTCGGAACATAATACGTGCTAATATATATTTATTAATATAAGATTTATTAAAAATATTATTTTTTTAAATATATTGATTACCTTCAGCTATTCGAATGTTAATTTTTTTTGGTTAAATCTTTTTTTTGAAATTAGCACAACATAGGGAACGGGAAAAGAAGGCCGCCCAAAAAAAAAAAGGAAACAGAAGAAAGAGAAAGAAAGCTGCCAATTCCCTTCAAAAAAAAAAAAAAAAAAAAAGAAAGAAAACTGTCAAAAGATGCTGCCAGCTGTAAATGTAGTAATTAACAATGTTACCTCTCTTCAACCATTACCCTTCCCCTCTGGTTTTATATTTCTCACTCGCACGCTCTATCCTTCTCTCTGCAACGAAAAAAGAATTTGAGGCTTCTCTCTCACCCTTTCTCTGCAACAACATATGCACTCCATGAATATATGGGTGGGCTCGCATCACTCCTGCAACCAAAAGCCCCAAATTCTTGTTCTCCTTTTCTTAATTTGGTGCCTAATTTTCAGATCTAGGGTTCTGGAAACCCTAAAATTGCTCTCCTTCCTTCATCCTGATGCGGAACGCCATTTTCGTCGATTTAGGTCGCGTTCCCCAGTGACTCGGTGCGCGACCGAATCGTGTTTCGGAACGGACGAACTAAAACATAATTCGTGGGGGGTAGGGGCGAATTAGGTAACCTTGGATTCTAACTCACATTGGACCTTATTCTTCACTCGCTTTTGTAGCTCCTTAATTACATGAGCGCACTTCTATATTAATTTTTCCAGGTAGGTCATTGACATTTGAAATTATACCAGGATACCAGACCTTGTTAACCAGTCTGAATTTCTAGCTAAAAGACCATATGACTAATAGTTTAAGAGTAGAAGAACAATTTATTCCATAAACTCTTTAGAAATGATGAGGAATGACAAAAGGGAACGCCAGAGTTCACTTGTCAAATAATGGACCAACGATTTTATGTCACAATAGTGAGCCACAAATTTCAAAGGTATAAGTTGTTTAAGGACAGAGAGATATAATTACGCATCTAACATTGCTACTGCATGCTATAATTGATTTCTAATTTGACTGCCATTAATTTTTTCGCAACTGCCCTATAACAAAGTGGCATAAATTGTAATAAGCAGTCCAAAACCCACCATCCTGCTAATCTACACAATCACCTTAAGCAAATAGCTTACAACAATAACATCATATCACAACCAACACCAACAAATTTAATATCAATGAGACATCATAGCTGATATATTACAGTTGACTATTCTGGATCTCTATGACATTGACGAGAAAATTTGGGGTTTGTGGGTCGGAAGGAAAACAAATTTTGTTCACACTTCAAAATTCAACAAGCTCACTAAGCCCTCAAAGCAACAGGCTTCGAGAACTATTGCAAAAATTTTGTCAACATTATCAGAAATACTTAGGCTGCTGATCCTACCAATAGTATCATTGCAGAGAAAAAGAGACTTGCTATTAGTTATAACTAAAATGTGAACAATTTAAGGAATCTGCATATAAGCAACAGGCTAAGATCCATAACATCTCTTAGAGGAATGACGAATGGAACCAGCGGTGCTTTCTTGCCATAATATAGTCAAAACAGGCTCATAGTAACTAAAACTTAAAACCCATGATGGGCAGTAACTTATATGTAGATTAGAGTGAGCATAACATTACTATAAGAAGCTTCTGGGAGAAGATCAATGCTATTCCAGTGACTGCGTCACACTCACTGGGGTGTCATTAGGAATTGGGTAATTGTGCAAGGAGAAGGAGGATGCAAATCTGTGGTGCTAGAAGTTCAAGGGGTTACTGTAGTAGAAGACTTCCTTCCCTTGCCACTTGGTAACTCTGATTTGATTCTAGCCATACAGTGACTGGAGAAGTTCGGCATAATTTCCATTAATTGGAAGACACAGACCATTCCAACTGGGTGGTCAACTGGTGGTACTAAAAGGGGACCCCTCCTTGGGAAGGACATTGATATCCCTTAAAGCTATGTTGAAGACATCACAAGGAGATGGGGAGGGATTCTTAGTTGAGCTCAATCATATGGAGGAGCAAGAGACACATACTCAGGATGACTTCATTTCCCAGGCCCTCTCCCTTCTTTCACAACTTGCTGCAGCTGCACAGCCAAGTTTTTCAGGCACCATAAGGCCTTCCTCCACAGCGAGGGTATGAGCATTCAATTGTGCTCAAGGATGGAGCTGACCAGTAAGTGTCAAACACATTTCCAGAAAAGCGAGATTGAAAATCTCATACAAGATATGTTGAAGGCAGGCATCATTCAACCTTCTCATAGTCCTTTTTCTAGCCTTGTTCTTTTAGTCAAAGAGAAAGATGGATCATCGCGTTTCTGTGTTGACTATCCTAGTATCATGCCCTAAACAAAGTCTAAATTTCTCATCCCCGCTAATGATGAGCTCCCGGATGAATTACATGGAGCCACTAATTTTTCTAAACTGAACCTTAAATCTGGATACCATCAGATTAGGGTACGCAAGGAAGATATAGACAAAACAGCCTTCAGAACTCATGAAGGCCATTATGAGTTATTGGTTATGCCTTTTAGCTTAACCAATGCTCCTGCAACTTTTCAGGCTTTAATGAATGAGGTCTTTAGGCCCTTCCTTAGAAGATTTGTTCTAGTGTTTTTTGACGACATCTTGGTGTATAGCCACACTAAGGAGCAGCACATAGAACACCTGCAGCAGGTTTTGGAGGTCCTAAACTCACAACAATTGGTGACTAATGGCAAAAGTGTGAGTTTGGCAAAGAACAAGTGGCTTATCTGGCCCAGATCATCTCTGCCAAGGGATGGCAGTGGAATTGGCCCCTTCCCTACTTCTCTAGTTGCTAGAAATTCAACTAACAACAGAATTATAGGGCCAAGGATAGTAAGTTATACAGATAATTTCAGAGTAAAACTACCAAATACAACTCACACTTTTTCGAGAGGGTGAGTCTCTCACAATCTCCCTCTTTCTACTTAATTCTTAACATACCTTTCTTCATTCTCCTCACTCCCATTTATAATTATTCTAATTACAGAAGCTTGCTCCTTACTCTACTACATAACAAACTCAGCAGCTATTTACAACTTTAGCCTCAGCAGAATAACTGAGTCCGACAGTGCAGCATCTATAAGTAATTTACTGATTTACCCTCGTGGAATTTTTCTAGCATAGGTGATTAGAGTAGGAGACTTTGGCTGATTCCTTGCAATCAATTCATGGCAACTTTTGACATGGAATGGAAAGCAGAAGGGCCTATACTCTATAGCCAGACCTCAACGACATACTCAACTCTTCCTCCCCCCCCCCCACCCACCCCCTTCTCCCCAAAGAAAAAAGATTGAGGCAGTGGAAAATCCTAAGACTATCACTATTACAATACTACCACCAAAATGGAATATGCCAACTAACTCTCTGAGTTTAGATGGTTTAGGTATATTCTATCTCCCACTCAAAATGCTTCTAATATTTGAAGATTCATTAAGCTTAACTTTCTTCTTGCCTATTAATTGGTGACTTTTAGTAAAACATTGCACATTCGTCCTCATGTATTGTTCAAGATAGATCTCATGAAGGCTTAGGATTCCATCGAATGAAGTTCTACAGTCAGACTTAAGGTTCTCTAACAAATTTATGAAGGTCCTCATTGTTTGTAACTCAACTATGTTCTCTATTCAGGCGAATGGTAAGTTATGTGGAAAGTGGAAACTCAAAGGAGCAAAGGGGTTGTAGCTAGTTTGACTGAACCATATTTTTATGTCAATTTATTAAGAAATAATATCGTCATGTTAGTTAGATTTGTCGTAACGTGTATACTTCAAAAATATTATTCTCATTTTTTCCGATTCAGAAATAAATATATTTGGTAATTAGCAAAGGGAAATAAAAGTTTTTGGTATAATCTGTTATGAACTTTGGTGGATTATAAGAATAAGAAATAAGTTCTTAAAAAAAGGTGAAGTGAACAAAGCCAAAAAGGCCTATCAAAAACTTAGAAGTAAAGACGACACATGAAAAGATAGGCCGAACTCTAACCCTAATGAGCTAGGATAGGAAATTGTGTGGACCATATTGAAGGATTCAGTTCATACTAGTGCTGAACCTAGTTCTGGTTGATGCCTGCTCCTATTATAAGTGTCCAAGTAGTGAAGTCGGCATGTTAAAATTACTAGTTCATTTAGGCGAGTGTTCTGACTTCATTAACAACGATTCAAATTCTTGTGAAAGGCTTAATGCACATGAGCCTTGGCTAAAGGAAAGTATATGATCCTTTTAAAATATTTGCTATTTAGAAAATTATAAGTAATCTAATTATGGAAATTAAAAAGTGAGGATAAAAGGATAATGGCCTTCATCGTATCATCGAAGTAGAACATGAAATTAGCGAGTTATCTCTCAAAGGTTAATCATTTTCTCCTCAGTAGGTTTTTTTCCCTCTTGTGCAAATTATCTATTTCTAATTGTAATGTAAAAGATGGGGTATTCCTAATGGCAGACCCAGGAATTTCAATTTAGGGTACGAACGTACAACAAACACAAAGTAAGGGAAAAAATTTGCATAAATTGTTTAATACATAAGTCTTACAACCGAAATATCCAAAATATGCAGTTATTTATTTACTAATTGAATTGTTAAAAATTAATCAATTGTCATATTTGCCAAACATACAATCAAATAATGTGGGAAATTTTAAATCATATAGTCATAAACTTACCAATTGAAATTATTGAACAATTTAATCTAGCCCTAAAATGCTAAATAGCTAAAAATAAATTATATTTGAGTTCAATTTCATTTAGTCACTAACATACAATCAAATAAATAAATTATGTGGGAATTCATAAAACATAGTCATATAATTACCAATTGAAAAAATTAAACAATTTAATCAAGCCCTAAATCCCTAAAAATATATATATTTGATTTCAATTTCAGTTTCTCACTAGCTAATGAACAATGTCAACAATTTACATGTAAATATTCATATAATCTAAGAATCTAATGGAGTAGCATATATTTGTTTGGTATTAGTTTGCGTTTTCAGTTTTTTTGTTTTTTCCAAAACAGAAAGCTGATTTTAAGTTTTACTTTTGACTTTTATCAAAATCAAATAAACGACACAATTTTTTATCTTCTATTTTGTCTATCAATGCATGAATTTTTTTTCTCTATATATGCTTCCCCCCTCCCCCACGCTTTCCCCCCACATTTTCTCTGTATATGTAACATTGTTGAAATACTCCACCTCCACCATAACACCACCATGACCCACTGTGATTACCTCAAACATCAACCCCTTCCCTGAGGCCTCAATACTTCAAAACCTATTCTCAAATCTTCCCTCGTCTTCGGCGCTTGCACAAACTCCAGCCATTCTTTACCGAAATCTCCATCGGAACCCCCCACAGGACCTCCTCTTCATCGCCGACACCGGCAGCAGCTTCACTTGTGATTTTCTTTTTCAAAAAAGGGGGTCTAATGGTCCACTGATAAATGTATTAAGATCCTCTCCATTTCTTTTCATTTATTTCCTATCTTAGGATAATGACACATAAGCTAGTACAAGATTAAAATCTCAAAAAAAAGAACTATTTTCCTTCTTCATGTATTCTAACTATTGATTTAGAAAAGGCAAAATTGGCCTCAACACCCTGAACTACAGTTCGGGTGCACCCAACACCACCAACTACGACTAGTAGCCTAAGCACCATCAACTATGGGGTGGGGTGCATTCCGTACCATAAAGGAGGCCGGAAGACTAAAATGTTGCCGAAGACGGTGGGTTTTTATGGTACAGACTGCACCGTACCCCGTAGTTGGTGGTACAGACTGCACCCCACCCTGTAGTTGGTGGTGTTTAGGCTACTAGTCATAGTTGGTGGTGTTGGGTGCACCCAAGCTATAGTTTAGGGTGTTGAGGCCAATTTTGCCTTTAGAAAATGGACCATCCATATCTTTCAAGATATGGAAAGAGACAAACTGACCCTATACATCAAAGCAAGGCAAACTATCCATGTCAGTCTAAACTCTAAACCATGGTTTGGAATCAGGAGCAAACAGCGCCATGATGGCGGCTTTGTAAAGGGTTTGGCGCTTGCTGAGCCGATATAGCTCGTGTTACTAATTAGTAAATATGACCGTCACACGGCTGTTACGAGCAATATTAAGGCTTTTATAGCCGATATTAGGCCGTTACAACTACAACAATATCTCCTCCGCGTCAGCCACCGCGACAGGGTAGGCTTCCACTATACGCTAACTCCACAGAGATCTAAAACCTTGTCTTTTTTTTTAAGTGGATCTAAAACCTTAGTTCTAATCTCCCATACGCTATACCTACTCAAGACCATTTTTTTTACTTTTTTGGGCTATTCACCACTAATTCTCAAATTCACAAATTAAAACAACAATTCGCAAATTTAAGGGCAATTCAAAACAAGAACAATAGATAAAAGGAAACATAAATACCTAAATGACCGCGCTTAGCAGCAATATGAAAGGCACTGAGATCAGACTTAGACCTGATCATAGCAATTTGAATCTCACAAAAGTTGAGCAAATAATTGAACATCTCAACTAAGTTATTGTCTGCTGCTACATACAAGGCCGTTTCTCCTGCAGTATTTCGCAGCGACATTAGAGCAGCGATGCAACCTCCTTCAGGTACTTCATCTTGAGCTAATTGGTCGACTATGAGCTTCAATGATTCGATATCGCCTGATTCAACTGCGGTGAAGAATGGTTGCTGCGTAATCAGACGAAGCGGCTTCGTCTCCATTTTCTGTTGATAGTGAATGAGAGAGTCAATTCTTCTTCAGTAGACCTCAAAGATGAGGTTTTACTTTTTTCTCGTCCCATCTTTTTCTTCTGTTTGTCAACTTTTTTGTGACAGTTGATACCATATTTTGTTTGCCAATCAAGTTGTAGAAAGTTTGTCTGAGATTCATCACTTTGGAAAGGATCATAATTACATATGACCATCCAAAAGTGGGCCCCACATCAATTCCAGCCACTTATTTCCTTATATCTTTCGTCTTGGATCATCCACCAAAATGTTAAAAAAATGTTGATCCCCCTAATCATTCCACCCATGTATTCATGTGTTTGATTATATTTGCGATTCAATGATATATGTTAGGAAATTATTTCCTGAAATTCTGCTAGATATGCATCTATGTGCTCATCCAGTGGTATCAGTTTTGCCTTACTTTATACGCAAACTTTTAAAAAAGGCGGGCCACACCTTCAACTAATGGTGTGGCCAACCCATTTCAGCAGCGTGTGCGGCGTGACCTTTCTCTCTTTTTCTTTTATTAAGAAAACAAACCAATTTCCCATCTTCTCTCTCCTCTCATTTTCCATATTTTTTTGCCTCATTTTCTCTCTCCTCTTATTTCCCCTATTTTTTCCTATTTTCTCTCTCCTCTCATTTTCCCTTATTATTGTAACATTATTTTATAATACGAGAAATCCATTACTTCATAATAAGTAACGATTATTATTTGTACCTTATTTTATCATATGAGTAACCCATTTATTACTACAAGTAACCCTCATATATTTTTTCAAATGACCCATTATATTATAAAAGTAACCTCATTAGTTAATAAAAGTAAACCTAATTATATGTATGAGTAACCTTATTTATTTGTTCGAGTAACCTCATATGTTCACAAAAGTAACTCTAATTATTATATATTAGCTTGAAATGTTTATAAAAAGTAACCATAATAAAGGTACAAGTAACCACTTAGTTCATAAAAAGTAACTCCATTATATATTTAAAGTAATCTCATTTATTCATAAAAAGTAAAACGCGTTGCTTTCCAATCTAAGGTGTTACTTTTAGTGAATTAGGGATTACTTTATCGAATACTAAGGGGTTACTTTATTGACACTAGGGATTACTTTTTATAATGCTAAGGGGTTACTTTTTGTAACTGTAAGGGGGTTACTTTTACTATTAATAGGGGTTACTTTTACTATATTACTAGGGGTTACTTTTTGTAATTATAAGGGGTTACTTTTGTAATTATAAGGGGTTACTTCTACAGTAAATAGGGATTACTTTTGTAATTATAAGGGGTTACTTTTACTAAAACTAGGGGTTACTTCTTACGCCATAACCACCACCACCTTCATCATCCTCCTTTTCTATCTCCTCGCCTCCACTGTTGATTCTACCTCCATCATCCTCGATCATCGTCGTTCACCTCTTCTACTCCCCTCACTGTACCCTCACCCCAACTCCTCTAACCTCCGTCTTTCTCTCCGCCTCCTCCACGTCCTCCCCCCTCCTCATCCTCTCTCTCTCCTCGCCTCCTCCGCCTCCTCACCTCCACTTCCAACACAAACATGGAACCCCGGAAGTCTAACAGTACCTGTATAACCCAATGCACATATTCAGATCATGTCAAAAATCTTGTGACAACAATCAGATACCAAAGTACATCCATACATCATGCTCAGCTAATTCGAGGTGGTGTAAGCAGCTTATTGATTAGTAGAAGCGTACACTTGCTAAACTCGTATGCATGCGACTGTGATTGCGATTGCGTCGCCGTCATGGATGCGTCGTTGTTGACGCAGATGACGTCGAAGGTTGAGTTTGCAATGATGATGATGATGAAGAAGAAGTCGAAGATTTGAGGAGGGAGGAAGGAGTAACGAAGGAGATGGGGATGGCTTTGTGACGCGCGTAGCCGCACGGTTTCCTTTCCGTGTGGCCTGCGTTACAGAAAACGGACACTACTTTATAACATTCATATGATCACGATGTGTATGCAAAAGTTATTATTTTCATTCAATTAAGGGAAGATTTATTTATGGCTTGAATTTGCATAATAGATATTTGATTTTAATTGAATGGAAATTATAAATATTTAATTTTTTGTAACTTCTGCTCAAAATAAATTTATAAAGGTCCGAATATTTTTTTATATGGACGAAATTGATTGGTTAGTTCACTCCATAATTTCGGATTTTTTAAAGGATATTTTGTTAGATTAGAAATTATTTAATGTTTAATTTGATTAATCATTGAAATTATTTGTTAACAATTAAAGATTTGATTTTTAATTTGTTAAATAAATCTAATGTTCATCATCCACATAGATCTAAAATAATATGATGGCTAAAAAATTATTTGATTATTTTTCCCACTAATTTTCGGATTTTTATCATATAATTTGTGAAATCTAGTTAAATTGTATGTTTAATTTGATTATTCATATTTGATAAAGATAACAATTAAAATATTTTATTTTATTCGTTATGATAAATAAATAGATGAACCTAAAAAAATTAAATTTGAATTTTTAGAGAATTAATTGTTACTTTTCTGAAGTTTTTGGATATTATTTGATTTTTTGCCCTAATTTTGAATTCTTGTTAGATTTAATGTTTGATAAAGATTATGCATTGAAATATAATCTCAACATTAAATCTCTAAAGTTTAATGCAGACACTTTAAAAAGGAGAAGCCAACCAAGGCTGGATGGCCCACCAGTGACGGTGGAGCCACGGTGGCTGGCGGGAGGAACCGGAAGTGGGACGGCATAAGGCGGCCCATCCACGGCGCTGCTGTCGGCCTGGCATGCGCTGGTGGCCCTCTGTCTGCGTGTGCTGTTGGTTGACCAGCGAGGATGAGGGGAGATGCGCGACGGGTTTTCGGACTGGCGGCACTTTCTGGCTGCTGGCCTGGTGGTCGTTTTGTGCGTGTGGAGGCTGGAGTAATCCAGCGTGGGTGAATAATGTGCCTTAGTTGCGGGCTTGTTGTCCAGCACTTTCTAGCGATTATGCCGGAGCCTCGACAACGAGTGATGGTTGGCTGGCTGGCGCGCACTGCTAGTGTTCGTGTGTGAGTGCTGGCGTGAGGGAAGGTGTGGTTGGGGCTGGCATCCTATATGTTGCTGGCCTCGTGACTTAATAAAAAAAAATTCCTTCATAAAATCAGATTTTCTAAGTCTTGAGCAAAAATCAAATATTTCCAATATTGCATAATTAGATGATTAATATTGATTACTGCCATATTTAAATGATAATTGAATTATAATAATAAAGTTTCCTAAATGATTTATAACCTAAATTTGTTAAGTTTAATAATTATTATAGAAAGGTTTATTTATTTTATAATTGTTAATAAGCAAATAACTTGTGTTTATTTTATTATGATATTATAAATGTGTGGATGTGTAATGTAATATGTATGATATTATATTTTGCATGATATGACTAGTATGTAATATCGGTTTGTATTTTTGTAACTTTAAATTATCGTTATTTATTCAATTCAAATTATGTAACTAAGCAGGCGATTTTGGTGTTCCTCCTTTTAGCGCGGCCTCCCGCTAGGGTTCGACGAGCCTTGGAGCCGCTCCGGCGCTCCTCCGGTAGCCGTCGAACCCGCCTCGTTCTCATTCTCATTGTTTCGCTGCTTAGTTTGCCGGTTGGTTGCTTGTTCTTGCATCTAGTCCAAGTTTCCCCCTCCCCTGGTTTCGACGGTTGGGACCTTCCCTTCCTCTACAAGTTTGGTGTCAGTCCTCCCCTTCTCCTAGTTATGTGTCGGGCCTCCCCCTCCCCCTCCCCTAGTTGTTTGTCGGGCTTCCCTTTTCCCTTTCCCCCCAACTGGTTGTCACTTGGTTTGGGTTCCCCTTCCCCTCCCCCCCACTGGTTTAAGTTGGTGTTTTGGGCTTCCCCTCCCCTTTCCCTGGTTGTTGTGTGTCGTGTTTCCCCTTCCCTTTTAGTGTTAGTATGTCGAGGTTCAATCTCCCGTCGGCCAAGCAGTATCACAGGGATTCAATTGTGCGGCAGTGACTTCTATCGGCATAGGCTCTTGGTTGTTTTTTTGGTTTGGTTCAATAAGTCCCACTTTTGTGATGGCTTCAGTCCCCTGTATGGGGTGTATTCGTCGCCCTTTCTTGGTGGGTTTGTTAGTTACGTGTTTGTGGTCGTGTGTTGTATCTAATCGGGTTCAGGATGTGATATGTCTATTTTATATAGAGTTTTTTTACCCGCGTCCCTCATTGATTATTGGTCTTAATTGCGCTCTTTGGAGCTAATTTTAGTACTAATATTCTACTTGTAGTGTGTTTGTAGTTTCCGGTTGATCATTGTAGGAATTAGCATGTTTTAGGGCATTTCCTACTCATTTATATCACTACAAGAGATGATGTACTTTTGAGAGCACGAGCATTGAGTTGGAAGAGTTTTGAAGCAAAGCAAATAGTGAAAGAAGTAGAAAAATGACTCCAGTCCACTCTTTTGATTATATATCAAGTTATACAAATCCAAATGCAGTGATTTCAATTGGGTTAGATTATACACTTCAAGAGCTTTCCAACGAGTAGTCACTTGCCTAATTCCGACGAATAACGAAGAAGTTATGGCGTTTTGGCTAAAGTTGTATCACCTAATCAAAAGTAATAATCCTAAAGTCCTCTAACAAATAGTAGTCAGGGAGGTAGGGTCGAATCCACAGGGAAACAGTGTTCTTTTCCTAATTGTCAATCAAATCTAGATTATAGGGAACGAGTGTTTGGTTGTAATTATTCTAAACTAGACAATAAATATATCATGATATCAATAAAATAAAGTCTAGGGCGTAGGTTCACCAATGAACAATATTCCAGGATAAAACACAACAATCAATAATGAATAACGCAGTCAAACAGGTTGATTTCCTCTCTCGAGTCGAAATTAACCATAGAATGATATTAACAGGCTCTCGCAATTTATTAATACCAATTCTACCTATTGAAACTAGCCTTAATATCAAGTTTATACCTCTCGGCGCATAACCTAATATTGCAATACTATATCAATCAAATCTGGCCAAATCGGATTGAATAGAGATAATACATTCAATAGGAATCAACATACATCATCAAAAATCAATACTTTATAAACATCCCTTCATAAATATTCATGGATCCCCTTAACCCTAGAAATAAACTACTCAATCATAATTGGGGAAAACATACTCATGATGAAACAAGTAAACATGGTGAATCAATAATCAAAGATTGAATAAGAATAACAAGAGAAGAGAAGAAATACCAATGTAGAACCAATCTTGCAAAATCCAAACTTCTATTGAAAATCCAATGTAAAAATGGCAAAGAGTAATACTAGGGTTCTTGAGTATTTAAAATATGTTTAGAAAACTAAAAGCTAAAACTATAATGTAAAAACTTCCTCTTTCAACCCTAAAAGGATAAGTATTTATATGAAAATAAGAGTCAGCGCAACACGCGCTTCAAAACGCATAGAAATCGCCCCGCCCGGGTTGCTGCGGCGGATTCCGCCCGGTCGGGCGAGATCCCGTCCGGTCAGGCCCGCAACAAAATATTTTATTTTCTTCCAAATCTTCTGCAAATGATGAAATTTGGCTAAGTAAGGGCGCCCGAGCCGGGTGGTCGTCAGCCTGCACAAACTCTCTATCGTCAAAATGCCACAACTTCTTCGTTTCGTCGGAATTAGGCAAGTGACCACTCGTTGGAAAGCTCTTGAAGTGTATAATCTAACCCAATTGAAATCACTGCATTTGGATTTTTATAACTTGATATATAATCAAAATAGTGGATTGGAGTCATTTTTCTACTTCTTTCACTATTCGCTTTGCTTCAAAACTCTTCCAACTCAATGTTCGTGCTCTCAAAAGTACATCATCTCTTGTAGTGATATAAATGAGTAGGAAATGCACTAAAACATGCTAATTCCTACAATGATCAACCTGAAACTACAAACACACTACAAGTAGAGCATTAGTACTAAAAATAGCTCCAAAGAGCGCAATTAAGACCAATAATCAATGAGGGACGGGGGTTAAAAACTCTATATAAAATAGACATATCAAACTACCCCCAAGCTAGAATTTTGCTGTCCCTAAGCAAAGCACAACATGAACATGAATATAATTGCTTCACCCCTTAGATAAGAAATTCATGCTCAAATATTTTCAAACTCAATATCCTTCAAGCAAGCAAAATTCAAGTTCAGTTGTTCAGATCACCCTGAGCACCAATCACCTAAGCAAACAATCAAATGCAGCTACCCTACATAACATGCAAATCACGAAAAGGTGATCACCGAGGTGTCACTCCTCTCAATTTTGTGGTAGGCATAATATGTGCCCAAACACTCACCAACCCAACCATAAAAGCCCTTCTCACTCACACTCTCATGTGTTTAGAAAGGTATAATATCTCCCAAACACTCTTATTCAATCTTTGATTATTAATTCATCATGTTTACTTGTTTCATCATGAGTATGTTTTCCCCAATTATGATTGAGTAGTTTATTTCTAGGGTTAAGGGGATCCATGAATATTTATGAAGAGATGTTTATAAAGTATTGATTTTTGATGATGTATGTTGATTCCTATTGAATGTATTATCTCTATTCAATCCGATTTGACCAGATTTGATTGTTATAGTATTGCAATATTAGGTTATGCGCCGGGAGGTATAAACTTGATATTAAGGCTAGTTTCAATAGGTAGAATTGGTATTAATAAATTGCGAGAGCCTGTTAATATTATTCTTTGGTTAATTTCGACTCGAAATAGGAAAGCAACCTGTTTGACTGCGTTATTCATTATTGATTGTTGTGTTTCATCCTGGAATATTGTTCATTGGTGAACCTACGCCCTAGACTTTATTTTATTGATATTGTTGATATAGTTATTGTCTAGTTTAGTATAATTACAACCAAACACTCGTTCCCTATAAACTAGATTTGATTGACAATTAGGAAAAGAACATTGTTTCCTTGTGGATTCGACCCTACTTCCCTGACTACTATTTGTTAGAGGACTTTAGGATTACTTTTGATTAGGTGATACGACTTTAGCCTGTCAAAATTTGGCTCCGTTGTCGGGGAAACGATTTTGTTTAATTTTTAATTGTCTTAGAGTCTAGATTATTCCTTGTCTATACTAACCACCATTCGAAGGAACATGTGTTCCCTAGAATTATATATATATATATATATATATATATAGAAGTGAGTACATGTGAGAATGCATACTTACATGAGAAATGAGAATGGATTTTACACGCTGTAACTCTAATGAACAAGTGATGGAACTCTAATGAAAAAGTGATGTAACTCCAAAAAAAAAAAAGAATATTAGAAAAAAAAAATCCAAAAAAAATGTTTTTTTTTTGGGCTCAAAATATTTTCGGGGGTATAACTCTAATGAACAAGTGTTGTAACTCTAATCCAATAGTGTGGTTGAGATTCATTCTCATTTCTCATGTAAGGAGCATTCTCATGTGATCTTGCCCCTATATATATATATATATATATATATATATATATATATATATATATATATATATATATATATATATATATTTGGTTTAAATCTCCTCTGACTGTGTTATTATGGAGTGGAATCACCATTATGGAGCAAATTTTACTGATAGTCAGGGACAATATGGTTATAATTGCTGGGATGGTCAAGTGCCTGATTATGATGCATCTTTTGATTATCCGAATTCTAATTTTTGTGCATCTTATGATAATCAATATTCTTCCAATCATAACTTAGATTATAATAGATTACCATATGCTCCCTATGAGTCTTATGTGCATACTTGGAACTCCCCTCCCCAATTGGACTTGCATAACTATCGTCAACAACAATCATCACAGTGTATTACAGATCTTCTTGATTTAATGAAACAATTGAATGAATCCGACAAAGAATTCAATGCTAGCCTTAAGCAATTGTGTGACCAACATTAGTTGATGGTTAATCAATTACCAGACATTCAACAAATAAGAGACCAAAATATGTTTTCCTATGATGATGATGATTGTGTTGAGAATGCCATGTCAGTGGAGAATGGTGATTATATGACTCCCGATATCGAAAGGAATGATGAGAATGAGAAAAATATGGATAGGATGAATGTTTTGGTGGAGGAGAAACTTTTAGTTACAAACCACTTTGTTAATGAGGCTTATTTTAGAGGGTGGTGACATTGTAAGTGAAACTGTAGAGGTTGAACCTATAATTTCTTGTCCCCATATTCCATTTTCAAGAAGGCTTGATCTTGTTTCTTCCCATCCTATTTTATTTCCCTCATATTGTCTAAAAGGGCCACCATTAAAAGATACATTTGGCCAAGTTGACATTGTTTATATACTTTCCTTGAGATCTTTGGTGTCTACACAACAAATACAGAAAAGTTATACTTTGTCTCCCTTTTCTCCATTTTCTTTTGATTCTTCTTGTCTTCAATTTTATTTTGTTTATGCTGACATTATGTTTGTGAAGATAGATGTGCTTGCAATCAAGCCATATCTTGTTTTTAGTGACATGTTTGCAGGAGCATTTGATAAGTTACTCAAGGCATTGGATTCTTCTGATTGCGGTTGAAGCTACAGACGTTAAATACAGTGCTTTGCGGGAGGCAACCTGTGTTTTTTTTTTCCTTTCCCTTGTTGCAATGAGGACATTGCCTGATTCAGCTTGGAGGAGGATTTCTGTAAGTACTGCTTTTCTTTTACTCTTTTACAGTTTTTTAGTTTAGTTAAGTTAGTTTAATTGCTTTCAAAAAAATGAAAAAATCACAAAAAATGAAATATTACTAAAAAAATACCAAAAATACGAGTTGAATATGAAGGGATTGATTGCTTTCTTGTGCCCTGAACTGTGCTTTGAAAAATGATTTAACTCACTATATTAGATAGTTGGGCATTTGTGATTGTAATGTTGTGATGTGATCTTTGATTACATTGATCTTGAGTGGATTTTGATGATAAAGCGTCTACTTTGACTGCATGCTTGAATTGGTTAGACTGTGAGGATTCATTGTTGCCAATGGATTTACGTCCATATCCAATCTATTCTTGTGTGTTAGTTCCTCGTAGCATTCTGATCTTGATTTTGGCAATGTGCTCGTTGATTTCTGGTGACTTTGGACATGTGCTGTTATAGACGCGTTCTTTTGTTTAATTTTTAGCCTCAGAGTTGATAAATGAATTAATTTCCCTCCTAGCCCTGCTGAGCCTAATGACTTTTATTTTGATATTATGCCACATTGCACGCCTTGAGCCTTTACAATGATTATTGTCCCAAAGCCTAGCTTGGGGGAGCATTTGTTAGGTTGGTACTATGATGTGTGGTCGATTCTATGGGTTGGTTGGAAATAATGTCTATGTTGATACAAAGAAAAGAAAGAAAAAGAAAAAATAAAGTGAAAAATCTGAAAAATCTCTATGATCTTCACTCTTTAAATTTCAAAAAGTGCTGAAAATTATGCTGAAAATGACAAGTATTGGATGGTTTGTGAGACTTTAAAGTTGGTTATTGTTTTGGTCATGTTGTTGATGCCATGGGAGTTGTTTCGGCCACACCTAGTCCTGTTACTAGTGTTTTTTGCTCCCCTTTTCTTGGCTTTTCCACCACATTCCCTAAATAATTTTCTTACCTCTACCCGAGCCCCATTACAACCCTGAGAAAGACCTCTTGAGCACGTGTTTGATTGTTTACTGGATTGATACTGAGTCAATTTGCCAAAGGTAAAGAGTAAGTTTGTTATTTGAGTCGACCTGGCTAGGATGAGCGATATTATACCTTTCTAAACACATGAGAGTGTGAGTGGGAAGGGTTATTATGGTTGGGTTGGTGAGTGTTTGGGAACATATTATGCCTGCCACAAAATTGAGCGGAGTGACACCTCGGTGACCACCTTTTCGAGATTTGCATGTTATGTAGGGCAGCTGCATTTGATTGTTTGCTTAGGGTAATCTGAACAACTGAACTTGAATTTCGCTTGCTTGAATGATTTTGAGTTTGAAAATATTTGAGCCTGATTTTCTTATTTAAGGGGTGAAGCAATTATATTCAAGTTCATGTTGTGCTTTGCTTAGGGACAAGCAAAAGTCTAGCTAGGGGGAGTTTGATATGTCTATTTTATATAGAGTTTTAACCCCCGTCCCTCATTGATTATTGGTCTTAATTGCGCTCTTTGGAGCTATTTGTTGTACTAATGTGCTACTTGTAGTGTGTTTGTAGTTTCAGGTTGATCATTGTAGGAATTAGCATGTTTTAGGGCATTTCCTACTCATTTATATCACTACAAGAGATGATGTACTTTTGAGAGCACGAGCATTGAGTTGGAAGAGTTTTGAAGCAAAGCAAATAGTGAAAGAAGTAGAAAAATGACTCCAGTCCATTCTTTTGATTATATCTCAAGTTCTATAAATTCAAATACAGTGATTTCAACTGGGTTAGATTCTACACTTCAAGAGCTTTTCAACGAGTGGTCACTTGCCTAATTCCGACAAATAATGAAGAAGTTATGGCGTTTTGAAGATAGAGATTTTGTGCAGGCTGACGACCGCCCGGCAGGGCGGAATCCACCCCGACTGTCCGGGCTCCCTTACTTAGCCAAATTTCATCGTTTGGAGAAGATTTGGAAGAAAAAAAAATAATTTGTTGTGGGGCCCGACCGGGCGGGGCGCTATTTAACTTCTACGAAAAATACCTGACGACCGCCCGGGTTGGTCGAGCAAGGCTGTTTTTAAGGCTTCTGAAGCGCGTGTTGCGCCGGTTTTGGTTTTAATATAAATACATACCTTTTAGGGTGGAAAAACTACGTTTTTACATTATAGTTTCAGCTTTTAGTTTTCTAAACATATTTTAAATACTTAAGAACCCTAGTATTACTCTTTGCCATTTTTACATTGGATTTTCAATATAAGTTTGGATTTTGCAAGATTGGTTCTACATTGGTATTTCTTCACTTCTCTTGTTATTCTTATTTAATCTTTGATTATTGATTCACCGTGTTTACTTGTTTCATCATGAGTATGTTTTCCCCAATTATGATTGAGTAGTTTATTTCTAGGGTTAAGGGGATCCATGAATATTTATGAAGGGATGTTTATAAAGTATTGATTTTTGATGATGTATGTTGATTACTATTGAATGTATTATCTCTATTCAATCCGATTTGGCCAGATTTGATTGTTATAGTATTGCAATATTAGCTTATGCGCCGTGAGGTATAAACTTGATTATTAAGGCTAGTTTCAATAGGTAGCATTGGTATTAATAAATTGCGAGAGCCTCGGTTAATTTCGACTCGAGAGAGGAAATCAACCTGTTTGACTGCGTTATTCATTATTGATTGTTGTGTTTCATCCTGGAATGTTGTTCATTGGTGAACCTACGCCCTAGACTTTATTTTATTGATATTCTTGATATAGTTATTGTCTAGTTTAGTATAATTACAACCAAACACTAGTTCCCTATAATCTAGATTTGATTGACAATTAGGAAAAGAACACTGTTTCCCTGTGGATTCGACCTTACTTCCCTGACTACTATTTGTTAGAGGACTTTATGACTACTTTTGATTAGGTGATACGACTTTAGCCTGTCAGGATGTTGCCCTCGGAAATCAATCTTGCCTGCTCAATCCAAAGACTATACCAAATGGGATTTCCGATGAGGTGGATGCATTCCAGGCATCTAATTACAGGATATCGGAGCATTTCGTCAGTGGAGCTATTAGTTCGCGGGTTGATATTGTTTGTATTGTTTTTCGAGTTTATGTTGTTTGTACTCATATAATGTTTTATCATTAATGAAATCATCCCTTCCCTATTCCTCAAAAAAAAAAAATTATGTAATCAAGCATAGGATTGAAGGAGTTTCAAGGATGGTGAATGGAGATTCAAGGGAAGATTCATGAAGATTAGTTATTTTCGTAAGTTCAGGGGTCATATTAGATCATTTTAAATATTGTTTTTATTAGTTTTAGCATTTATTTTGTTTTAAATGCTTGCTTCTAAGTTTACATGTGGTTAGTTAATTTATGTGTTCACTTTTGATTGACCATATTAGTAAACTTAGGTCTCCAAAAGTAATATTGAGTTTTAATTGCTTTTCCAAACAACACCTATAAAGCCTTGGATCATGAGTAATGGGTTCTGCCAAAGCAGAATGTTGCTCATAATTCCGGGGATAGTAGGGTAGGTTTTTGAAACTGACATGTTAATGTTTGGTTTAACTCAACAAAATCATCAAAAGACAAAGTTTTGGGTTTTGAAGCTAAAGATAGGAGTAAACAAGGAGTTATTAACCTGTCTACCAAGAATTATAATTAGTTATAATAAGTAAAGTGTTTACTTACCTCCATTAGTTAATTAAAATTTGTTTAATTGCTGCTTTTGATAAACATTTATTGAACCTTGTTTTATTATTTTGCTGTAGGAATCATGTTTAGTAACAATAACAACAATATCAACAACAACTCTACTTGTAACTTTCGCTCCGTCCTTGTGAAGGACAAAATGAATGCTGAACGTTTCATTGCAAGTGAAAGGGACATGAGAATCGTTCTCAAAACTGGAAAGCTCAAAAACTTTCACATGCAAGGAGAGGAAGCAACCATGCAAGAGATGCATGGAATGCTAACTCAGACCGATTGGTATTGACTATGATGAAACGTTCTCACCAGTAGCCATGCTAAAGTCCATTAGGATAATTCTTGCGATTACTGCCATTCATGACTATGAAACCTGGCAAATGGATGTCAAAATCGATTTCTTGAATGGGTTCTAGAAAGAGGATGTGTACATGACACGACCTCAAGGTTTTGAAGATCCATAAAATCCAGGGAGGGTATGCAAGCTTAAGAAGTACACTTATGGACTAAAGTAAGCATCAAGGAGTTAGAACCTCAGATTTGATGAGGCAATCAAGAAATTTGACTTTCTTGTAAATGAAGAGGAATCTTGTGTATACAAGTAGTTAAGTGGGAGTAGTATTACTTTTCTGGTCTTGTATGTGGATGACATACTTCTCATAGAAAATGATAAAACCATGCTTGAGTCAGTCAAGGAATGGCTTAAAAATTGTTTCTCTATGAAAGACCTAGGAGAGGTAGAGTGCATCTTGGGTATACAGATCTATAGAGATAGATCAAAAAGGTTGATTGAATTTAGTTAAGAGACTTATATAGATAACGTTCTTGCAAGGTTCAAGCTGGAAAACTCCAAAAGAGGTTTCATTCCAATGTAACATGGCATAACACTTGGTAAGACTTAGTGTCTTTCGAGTCCTGATGATGTCAAGCGTATGAGTAATGTTCCCTATGCTTCTATAGTAGGATCCATTATGTATGCCATGATATGCACTAGACCAGATGTTGCATATGCTTTGAGTATATACAGTAGATACTAGTCAAATCCAGGAAATGCGCACGGGATGGCAGCGAAAAACATCCTTAAGTACCTGCGAAGGACTAAGAATAATTTTTTGGTTTATGGTGAAGATGATGAGTTAGATATTACTGGAAACACTTATGCAAGCTTCCGGAGTGACAAAGATGATTTTCGATCCCAATCTGGTTTCATATTTTTGTCTCAATGGAGGAGCAGTGAGCTGGAAGAGCTCTAAGCAGAGTACCATCGCGGATTATATAATATAGGCTGAGTATATTGCAGTAGCAGATGCAGCAAAGGAAGTTGTTTGGATCAAAACGTTCATTAGTGAACTTGGTGTAGTTCCTAGCATTGAGAATGACATTGAGTTCTATTATGAGAACAATGGTGCCATTGCTCAAACTAAGGAACCCAGATCACATCAAAGGTCCAAACATGTACTCAAGAAATTCCATCTTATTCGAGAGATCGTTGGAAGAGAGGATGTGAAAGTAAGTAAGGTTCATACTCAGGATTATGTAGCAGATCCTCTGATTAAACCGTTTGCTCAACCTAAGCATGTGTGTCATACTAGGTCTATGGGACTTAAGCATGTGGGAGAATGGCTTTAAGTTGTTTACTTCATGTTTAAAATTGTAAAGTCATTTATTATGTTATGTTTATTAATAAAAATTCATTTCTTATTTAATTATTTGGTTTAATATTAAATAAAATGTCCAAATAATTTGTGTTTTCAAATAGGATTATCAAAAACGTTTTGATAATGGAACCCTATAAAGTGAACCGAAATCACAATTTATTTAAAGTCCCTAGTCGAAATCACTAAATTGGACATAAGTGATTTATTTAAAGACTAGTATATAATTAAATGATAGCGTAGTTCCAAAGGCTATGGAGACATAGAGATGTCTAATTGATTATATGGATGTATATCTGATACATTGAGACTTGACCTAATTAGATTCTAAAAGTAGAATCAAAAACTATATTTAGTGGATTTCTTAGACATGAGTATGTATTAATAACCATAATATAATTAGTTTAACCTTGTCGTTGTTAAGCGCCGCGCCGTAAAAGGAGGTTATAAAGTGGGAGTTATGGTCATACAAGAGTGGATAAGTCCTCCTACTAAATAGGAATGGTGTCTGGGCCTCTTGATGGGTTAGAACTGAAAAATTGCAGAATAGGATTAAAGAGTTGGTCCTTATTTGAACAGTTCGAACTCAGCAATCTAGGAACAAAATTTTTAGAATAACATAGTGTTATCAAATTTGACATTAAGTGACTAAAGGAATTTAACATTGCGCTCTTGTCTTCGGACAAGTGGGAGATTGAAGGAATATGCTCACAAACATCCCGACAATTACTAAATATAGATAAGAGTTAAATTATTAAGATAATAAGTTAATTATTTTAGTAATCGTAATTTCTTGCTAGAGAATAAATATGATTAGTAGGACAATATTAATGAAACCTACAATTAAAATACATTAATCCTATGAGGTACGGTCACACATTGTAGCACAAGTTGGACAAAGCAACCCAAGTCCATTTAGGATTGGGTTGGCCAGCCATAAAGGGAATAAGAGGAGAATTAGTTCTCCTAACTTTCCTAGGATTCTTCTATTATATATAGGATATAATATTAGAGTTTAGGCATCACTTCATTAAGCAGTTTCTTTTCACAAGAGAGAGAGCTAGTGAAACCCTAATCTATTCCCCCTAATTGACGCCTATACAACAAAAAAGCAACGAATCTTTTCTCTTTCGTTCTAGCAGACATTTGTGTTCAACTAGTACTCGTGGACTGATTAGAGGAGCAACACTTGGGGCTTTCAAATCTACGAAACTTGCATACAACAGTGACATCACGCTACAAAGGTTGTATATCTCCTTATTGGTTGATTCATGTGCTTGATTATGTTTGTGATCCTATGGTAGATGTTATGATCACAAACATAATCAAACATGTAATTGAAACCCGTGCACCTCTACTGAAGTATGTTATCAACGACACCAGTATGATACAGGTTATTACCTAACAAATTGTTTTTATCCTCAATGGGCGGCATTTATTCCCATAATATACCTTCCATTGAATGAGAAGGAAAGCCTTTTTGCCCAACTGTGAGAGAGCAAACGAAAGGATGTGGAACATGCATTTGGAGTATTATAAGCTTGTATTGCTATAATTCGTTAACCGGTTGTAGCTTGTTATAAAGACATGTTAGGAAAAATATTGTTCGCTTGCATTATTTTACATAACATGATAATCAAAGGTGCATGGGATTTATACTCCCTTCAGTTTGATCCGAGAAATGCACGAAACTCCAATAAACCTTTTATATATCACACTAGTGATAGTCGCGTAACAAATTTGCAAACATATATGAACAATAGGGTTCGAGTCCGTGATAAATTTATGCATATATGCCTCAAATTGGACCTAGTGGAAAATATTTGGCTTAAACTTGGGAAAAATAGATATTAAGCTAATAGAGGTGTTATGTCATTTTTATTATTGAAATATGTTGTGTGAGTATTTATATAAGCAAAGTTGATAATGTTTATTGAAATATTTATGTATTAATGTTTGATTAAATGGATTAATTTTCTTGTACTTAATTTTCCCTTGTTCATATATTTTTAATAAGTGACACAGAGAGAAAGTGGGGGAATACTAAAGAGCTTAGAGAGAGAAAGTTGGGACCACTTATATAACCAATCAAATTTGAGTATTGGATAAAGTGAGAAGGTGAAACAATTAAATGATGGCAAAGATGTAATAAATGATAAATTTTTTTAATACTTTGAGCTATGTGTCACTACTTATGACAATTCTCTGAAAGGAAAACGTGTCAATTATTAAAAAACGGAGGAAGTATATGATACGAATTTAAAAAATAATCAAATTACAACTATCAGTTATGATATGATGTAACAACCCGCTCTTCTGAGTTGCTAATTAAGCACACTCAACAATCATATACTAGAATTAACTCTATAATTAAATAAAATTGCAGCGGAAAATATCCTTAATTACACCAATAACTCCTATAAAATTCCCAAATATTATATACAAAGAAATATTATTGAGAACTATTCGAAAATCAACTACCTAAAATACAAACTCAATCCATAATCCACAATGACATCTTGATCTTGCTCCATTTTGGCTTCCAAGCTCTCAATACACAACATGCAAATGTAGAGAAGAAATACAAGCAAACAACATTCCAGATTGAGTGGAAAACTCGTAACTTTTACTTCAACCCGTTAAAATAACTTTATTTCAAATCATTTCTTACGTTATGACGCTGGCATAGCTCATTCTCTTAAACAAATCAGTGGCAAATACAGGATTTGGACAAACGCAGCCTCCAAGGTTCGTTATGGAGCACATCAATAATACCCCCAAGGTTCGTTATGGGCGTAGCCGACCATATCAGCTCAAGAGAGTAACCAACCTCCACCCATACCTTGCCCACTTTCTATTTTTAGTTCATAAACTAAGCCAGTAAAACAATTGCGTATTCATATTATCCAATAACGTTTCCACAATCAACACATTCATAACTATGGCCATAGTACGAACTTATATACGAAAATATAACACAGAGATCCACACACACATGAGCATAAGTAAATTATTTTACTGAACATAGAAGTTACCTCATATGCTTATCTAAACTCCAACAACACACCACTTTCATTGTTCTTGATCTCCGAATAATGATTCACCTCAACCACAATAACAAGAATTAATAGATTCCTCATTGCACAAGAACTAATCTAATTTACCTCTTCTAAATTTTAAACTATAATAATTCCACTCCATAGTCATCCCCCAACAATTAATAACAATATTCTCTAACTAACCTAAACCAGAAAGCAAAACCATAACCAATTCCCAATACAGAAGATAGCGACATTTATCATTCTACTTTCTTCAATTCTCAATTCTAGATTAACGAACAAAACTAGCTAAACTAGCTAAGCTTAGGTCACAACATAAATCAAACCAACAAGAAACGGATTTTCTAATACATAAGCACATCTGTTCAATCTTATCCTTACAAAACTTTAGAGCAACACTAATTATAATCTAAACTGATTCTTTTTGCAACTTAACCATTAAAACCAAAAACTAATTCAACATCTTGAAATTAGATTCATGAAACAAATACACATCATCTTTATCCAAGTTCAATCCAATTTCAAAGAAATCTCCTTAAACTATGACTACTTTAACAATAAAAACAACACTGCACTAACAACAACAATCACAACAAACACCAACAAACGCACAAAACGGAGGAGAGACAAAAGACAGCAACAACCATGGCGGAAACATGGCGGAAACATACCGGAAAGTAGAAAAGACGCACCGACAACAACGACGGTGGTACACAGTTCCGGCGAGCGCAGAACAACAGCAGTGGCAGCTTGTATAACGTCGACAGAGTAGCGGCACAAGCAGCAGCATCACCGCGCAGAAAGGGAGATAGAGTAGCAGCGGCACGACGTCGAGGAGCACCACCACCAGCACAACCGGCGCACTAAAACAACAACAACAACCATGGCAACAACCGTAAGAGCAGAGGACAGAAGATTAGCGACAGCAGCGTCGGCGTGGCGAGCAAGGCGGCGACGAAGGAGGGCAGGCGAAGCTCGAGAAGCAATAGAACGAGGTTTGAGAGTTTATGAGGAAGAAGGTGAGAGGGAACCACCAGGAGATCAAGAGAAATTGGTTCTACGGGTTGCTAAACACATCCAACCAAAAAAAAGAGAAGGGGTTAGGGTTTTGGTTTCTAAATACCATCCAACTAATTATAAACACTTAAAACCCGTAATACATATAACAATAATAACTTCATAACATTAAATAAATAAATATACTACAAACACAATAATAAAATTCATACTAAAACTCAAATAAAATAAGAAAACCAGCCACATAATTACCTTAATTATATATAATTAGCATTTAATAAACACATTTAAAAATAAGCTATTACATACTACCATCCTTATCAAAAGTTTCGTTCTCGAAAGTTGCAAACACTTATTTAAAGAAAACCAAAATCTCAAGCTCATAAGATATTAGACATCCAAACCTCAATTCTACCATCATCATTTGTATCTCAACTTCAACTCGATATTAGAATCGAGGAGAAAAGAAAACAAAAGGGGCAAAATTGCATAGGATTCCGGTAATCTCATTTGCAGAGATCTCATTTGAAATTCTTTTACTTAAGAAAATCATACAATTTTCTCAGAAAACACAACACCATAGACAATACAAGGCATTATACCTTCATAAAAATTGATTCATATAGCACACGCAATAGTGCAAACACTTAAATACTCAATCCAATAATTTTCCTACTTTCCCATCATCAATTCTTAACCACTATTAACCCAAAGTGATTTCAAACTATCCCAAGAATCTTTTACCCTCGCTAGGTAGCCAACTCGGCATACGGTCGTAAGGTTGCTCTAATACCATATTGTAACAGTCCGCTCTTTCGATCTGCTAATTAAGCACACTCCACAACTATATACTAGAATTAACTCTATACATAAATAAAATCGCAGTGGATAATATCCTTAATTACTCCAATAACTCCACTAAAATTCCCAAATATTATATACGACGAAATATTATTGAGAACTCTTCTAAAATCAACTACCTAAAATAAAAACTTAATCCTTAATCCACAATGACATCTTTATCTCGTTCCATTTTGGCTTCCAAACTCTCAATACACAACTTGCAAATGTAGAGAAGAAATACAAACAAACAAAAATTCCAAAATGAGTGGAAAACTCATAACTTTTACTTCAACCTGTTAAAAGAACTTTATCTCAAATCATTTCTTTACGTTATGACGCTGGCACAACTCATTCTCTTAAACAAATCAATGGCAAGTACAGGATTTGGACAAACGCCGTCTCCAAGGTTCGTTATGGAGCACAACAATAATACCCCAAGGTTCGTTATGGGGCGGTGTAGCCGACCATATCAGGTCAAGAGAGTAACCAACCTCCACCCATACCTTGCCCACTTTCTATTTTTAGTTCATAAACTAAGCCAGCAAAACAATTGCGTATTCATATCATCCAATAACGTTTCCACAATCAACACATTCATAACTATGGCCATAGTACGAACTTATTCACGAAAATATAGCACAAACATCCACACACAGATGGGTAGAAGTAAATTATTTTACTTAACATAAAAAGTTACCTTATACGCTTATCTAAACTACGACAACACACCACCTTCATTGTTCTTGATCTCCAAATGATACTTGAATTTCACAATGATTCACCTCAACCACAATAACAAGAATTAATATATTCCTCATTACACAAGAACTAATCTAATTAACCTCTCCTAAATTTAAAACTACAATACTTCCACTCCATAGTCATCCTCCAACAATATCTATATTCTCTAACTAACCTTAACTAGAAAGCAAAACCATAACCAATTCCCAATACATAAATTATCGACCTTTATCATTCCAATTCCTCAATTCTCAATTCTAGATTATCAAACTAAACTAGCTATGCTTAGGTCACAACATTAACCAAACCAACAAGAAACGAATTTTCAAATACATAAGCACATCTCTTCAATCTTATTCTTACAAAACTTTAGGGCAACACTAATTATAATCTAAACTGATTCTTTTGCAACTTAACCATTAAAATCACAAACTAATTCAACATCTTGAAATTAGATTCATGAAACAAATACACATCATCTTTATCCAAGTTCAATCTAATTTCAAAGTAATCTCCTTAAAGTCTTAAACCATGACAACTTTAACAATAAAACCAACACTGCACCAACAACAATGTAACAGGCTTATTTTTAAGAGCGTTTATTAAATGATAATTATAATTATTAAGTTAATTATGTTTCGAATATTCTTATTTTATTTGGGTTAAGAGTATGAATAATTAATTTTCTCGTGTTTGTAATATATTTATTTGTTTAATTTATGAAGTTATTTTTATTATAAATTTTGGATTTTAGTTATTTAAAATTTGTTGAGTGGTATTTGTCGAAAGTGGAAAACTAAAGTCGGTTTTCCTTTCTTTTCTTTCAATTATCGGTTGAGAAAAACAAATAAGCCCAAAATCCCATTTGAAAACCGAATGATGTTGTGTTGATTAATTGGGTGAATGTGTACTGGTAGATTGGTTCTAATTGATGGTAGAAATCCTAAATTGAAGTAGCCATCACGTGGATCAATAATCATAGTTGGAGTATTGTTGATTTGGAAACTAATTGTTCCTATTATGAGTTCTTAGTTTAGTTTAATGAAACTAGTTAGTATAGTGTGATGAATGGTTGTTTTATTAACGCAAATCAATATAATGATGGGATTCCCGATAGTTAATGGTATGTATTTGGTTAGTGAGTTGTGAAGTTAACTTAGAGAATGTTGATACTTGTAGATTAGAAATAAGTTAGCTATATGTAATCATAATATACTTCTTGCTTTCAAGACAAACACTAATTGATGTAATGATGATTCTTGTTAACGGTGATTTAGTTTTTGGAAAAGAAACATATTTAGAGTAGAGTAAGAATCATAGTTATGGGTTGGTAGTTGTCAAGGTCCATATTCTATGTGAATTTAATAGGTAATTGTATGACAATTCTCTTGTCACAACTAGAATGATTTTCTATAATGGGTTGAGTATAATTCTATCAAGATGATTAGTTAAATGAAAGTTTGCAATGAGGTAATTAATTTCTAAAAAGATAATATAATCTGATTAGAGTTGTCATATGGTGTTATGAAGAATAATCGGTTAAGTGGACTCTAAAAGTTAATAAACTTAATTAGTTTCCTCACTTAAAGTTTAGAAAAAGGAAATTAAGATGTTTATTTCTTTTAGTAATACTTGCTAAATAAAGTAAGATATTATCCACTTCTTTGTCAAATGATTAGGAGTTGAGTTAATTAAAGCTCACTTGTGGAGGAGGGAGTTGGATTGAACGCTTAAATGAAGGATGTGAGTTAATTGGTGCTGGAAATTGTTTAAAAAAGGATTGACTAATCATTGTTAATAATATGGATCATGGACTAACTCATTGAGGTCGTGTTAAAAAGATATTTCAGTTTAATATCTGTCAATGGAGTAATATAATTAAGTTAGATTAGTTGATTAATGCAACAAAAGTAAGTTAGTGCCAAAGTTTAAATGCGTAGGTAAACATGAGCTTGTGCATCGCCTTAAAGAGGCCTCGAGTATTTATTGGAGTAGTGTTCTAGTAGAAATGAGTTTGACTCGTTCTATATAATCATAAGCTTGGTTCTTTAATGGTTAGTTTTTTATTATGTTAATTGGAACTCAATTGATAGTATAACTTGAACCATATTTGGCTACTTTCTATCAGTATTCATTTAGTGAACCTTGAGTTGTAGAGTTGGAGTAAAACTCTCAGTAGTTAATTCTAGCTGAGAAACCTATTTTGAGTTTTGTGATTGTTTCATAACCACTATTAGTATTGTTGTTGAGACGAATCTAGATTAGTAATCGTGAAGTGCAAAAGAGTATAACTATTTATATGTAAGAGTATGAATTGCGCGTAACTGGTACAGTAACTCTCGTTAGTTTACTCTAACTGAGAGACCTCTTGTCGTTGTGGTTGCTGTTTGTCAGATATGATTGGATTGTATTAGTTATTTTGATTATCGTTTCATGGTTAAACTGATTTAGAATTGGAGTAATTATAAAGATATGCTGTTTCGAATATTATATGAATATATAAATATAGCTTATGCGTATTGGTTTTGAGTTGTGGATTTCAAAGGTTTGATGTTGAGAATAATGAAAAGTATTGGATGAGTTCCAAGAATGATTCGATTGTGATATGAATGATAATCAAAAGGAATCTAAGGGGAAAGTAGCCTCGTTTGAGTCGACGGATGAGGTGATATGAACATTGCCCCATGGACTGTGAACCTTAAACCTGTGGGGCGATGATCAGGCGATATATCAGGTAATGCAAAACATGTGGATGGCTGATTAAATCAACGGAAAATGTACTCCGGACTAGTCGCGGTTATTGGCCAAAAGTAAAGCGAATGGTTGGGTGACGACCCCCACTGTCGGTGTGTAAGCTTTGTCTCCTCCGCGGCGTTCTCTTTCCCCCAAATAAAAAAGGATGCTATCTCGAATTATGGAAATGAATGCTAATTTAGTATTCGAATGTGGATATCGATATTGGATTCTCGATAAGGAATCATATCATGGTAAGTTGTTTCGATATTAGATTCCCGATAAGGAATCATATCAGGTATAATGAATGTTTATTCAGTACTTGAATATGAATGATGATATTGGATTCCTGATAAGGAATCATATTTCGATATTGGATTCTCGATAAGGAATCGTATCATGGTAAGTTGTTATGATATTGGATTCGTGATAAATAATCATATTTTTTATATTAGATTCCCGATAAGGAATCGTGTCATGGAATGTTGTCATATTATTTAATTCCTGATAAGGAATTGGTTATAAAAGTATAAGAAAATAATTGATATAGTATTTGAAAATATAAGTTGGATTTCTGATATGAAATCGATTAAAGGAAATGAAGTATATTAATTATTTCAGAGTTGGCAAACTTAGATTCCTGATAAGGAACCGTGATATATTTGAAAGACTAATCAAATAAGTTATATGAAATGTGTCTTTGTTATGATTGCTTGGAAGTCCCCTTGCTGCGTTTGTTGATATATGTGAATAATGGTGTATTATAAAAGAAATAATTGGATAAAGATATAATATGAATGTGGTCAACAAGAGTTGATGCTATGCATGTTATAACAGATGTGATTGTTGTGATTATGTTGATTGTTGAGTCGTTTTCAAGTAAAAGCCACTAAAGCATATGTTAGTCTCTTTACGGGTTTACTACTCAGCTTTGCTGATGTATGTATATGTTGTTTTGTTATTTCTGCGGCCTGTCACTTGGTGGGTGGCAGTTTCCCCTTAAATGTTTCAGGTTGAAGCCGTAAGTTAATATTTTGCAAGTTGAAGCTGATACGAGCTGGAGCAGTGTTGTATTTGTTTTCGAAGTGAGGACGCTCGACGTTGTAATAGTTAGCTATTAATTATTTATAACCTATTTCTGTATTTAAGAGTCATTAGTGCTCCTGATTCTCCATTGGCGTTGCTCCGCGAAAGCGTTGAGGCTGTTGTGTTCTAAGAGTTGGATTTAATTGATATTGTAAACAAGTTTAAATTATTTTCCGCTTTAGGATTGTCCTATTTTCAAAGGAAATTTTGCGGGATTTTACAGAGGAATTTTTTAGGATAGAGTCTGAGAATCAGGGCATTGTTGTGATAGATAATTTTAAATTGAAATAGAGTTGGGAATTGAGTTCCACATTCTCAGATGTTGTTCGGTGAATGTGATGGTAATAGTTCGGGTTAGCTCGACCAAAGTCTCTTCTGCTGTGCTTAATCCTCTGTAAGTTGGTCGGGATAATCTGGGCTATTACAAACAACAATGACACAACAACAACAATAATCACAACAACACCACTACATGCACAAAACGGAGGAGAGACAAAAGACAACAACGACCATGGCGGAAACATACCAGATAGTTGAATAGACGCATCGACAACAACGACGGTGGTACACAGCTCTGGCGAACGCAAAACAACAACGATGGCAGCTTGAATAACATCGATAGAGTAGCGGCACAGGCATTAACATCACAGTGCGAAGGGGAGAGAGAGTAGCAGTGGCACCGCGTCGAGGAGCACTACCAACAGTATTGATGGCCACTGGTGCGAACTGGTGGGCCGGGCCGCGGGCCGTAACGGATAGGTTGAGATTTCAAAGCCCGGGATCGGACCGTGAAATTCACGGGTTGGGCGGGCTGGTCCGCGAGATGAAAAATCTTGGCACACGCTAGTCTGTTACCAGTTTTCACAGTTCGGGAAGCTGTTCTGGCGGTTCGAGGGCCTAATGGGCTGGACTGGGCTGGCGTACCGGCATAAGAATTTTTTATTTTTTTTTTCAAAATTATTTAATCATTGGAATTATTCATTATTGTTACCTAAAACCTTTAAAATGAATTAAAATATATACAATTATTAATATTAATGAATAATTTCATTATTTTTGAATTTGATTATAATATATGCAATTTGATTTAAAAAATATATAATTTGATTACACAATCTGGTTGAATAATTACTTGGGTTGGGCTGGTCCGGTTCATGGCCGGGTTGGACCCGTTTTTGGTCCGGGCTGGGTAGTTGTAGTAGCGGGCTTTAGTGGGTTGGGCTCAAGAAATCCGGTCCACGACCCACTCACCAATTTCACGGTTTAAGCCAGGCTGGACCAGGCTTTTTGCGGGCTCTGTCCACACGGCCCACAAGGTGGGCTGGGCTGGATGGGCTAGATTGGCCCGCACTATTGGCCATCTCTAAGCAGCAGCACCAATGGTGCACCAAAACAACAACAACCATGGCAACACCCGCAAGAGTAGGGGAGAGAAGATTGGCGACAACAGCGTTGGCGCTCTGGCGAGGAAGGCATTGATGAAGGAGGGCAAGCGAAGCTCGAGTAGAGAGAGAATAGAACGAGGTTTGAGAGAAAGAGAGGAAGAAGGTGAGAGGGAACTACCAGGAGAGAGAAATGGGTTCTATGGGTTTCTAAACACATGCAACCAAAAAAAAAAAGAAGGGGTTGGGGTTTACCGACAAGCAAAAGCTAAGAAATCGACTTGACTTCCTAATAGGCTAAATACCATTCGACTAATTATACGCTTAAAAACCGTAATACATGTAACAATAATAACATCATAACATTAAATAAATAAATATGCTACAAACACGACAATAAAATTCATGCTCAAACTCAACTAAAATGAGAAAATCTGACACATAATTTACTTAATATATATAATTAGTATTTAATAAACACTTTTAAAATTAGGACTATTACATATTTAGTAAAAAAATTAAGTTACATATTTCAATTATTAGTATAATTTTCATTAACTAAAAGTTATATATATGATGAGTATCGGGATATAATTAAAGGAGAGAGAAAATATGATGTGGTATGATAAATAGTAGGAGATAGAATTTGATGACCACCGTCCATCAATATTAGTCTAACCATTGGGAGTAAAAAAATAGGGAATCTTAAGTAAGTTAGGCATACGTGAGGAGGAGAGAGGAAGTAATAAAATAATTGATGACTTGAAAACTAGGTCCAACCATTGGCGTTGCTCTGAACTTATTGAATTTGCAATCCCTTATATGCTAAATGAATGGCTAAGTTTTCTGCTTAATTAAACTAACCAAATTGTCTGAATCTGACGAAGTAAGTTAAATTTCTCATAAGCTTCCCCTTCTGTGAACTAACCAAATTGTTTGCAAGTCTCCAAGATAAACGCATTTCATGCTCTTTCTACATACATTATGTCCTTATTGCCTTGCAAGCTAACCAAATTATTTGCACGTTCAGGATAAACAAATGGCTTGTCTTCTTTCCGACCAAACAAATGGTCCCTTATAAACTAACTGAATTGTTTGCAGGTTCAAAAGAACCGCATTTCTTATCATATTCACATCATCTTTTCAAAAATATTTTAGACTAATAGAATTGTGTTTTGGAAATTAATCGAATTGCTTGCCATTTTCTCAAACTAAACGAAATGTTTATATGATAAACAAATTTTCTTCAACAAACTACTTTAAAAGATGAACAAATTTTCTTCAAGATAAAAGAATTTTTCTACCATTTCTTTAAAGGATAGATGAATTTCTACAAAACTATCTATAGGAAAATAACATGTCACCAAAAATTAGTATTTTGTGTGTTTGATGAAACGACAAAATTTTATTTTATTTTGCATGAACATATTGCATGGTTATTTAATTGCATAACACTCGAACATAAATCATATTAGGTAGAGGCCATCAATAGGCAAATTTGATTCCGGATCATATTCGTAACTTCACCCCCGAAACCAATCTTTGGTTCATTGATCAATTTTGGAGTCATGATGGAGAAGTCTACATTGGAAAAGTCATTAGGTTGTCCTTACGATTTTCCAATATCCAATTAGGTTTATGAGTCTTCCTTTAAAGACTTGTTGGCGACTTATTCATTTCATAACGATTTTCAAAACAAAACCTTTACAATGAGGTAGTCAAATACATGCTCATCCCGCATAGGCAATAAAAACACGCCTACAATAATAAATCGTGTAAAGAGAAAGAAAGTTAGCATTAAAGCTCATAGGTAGGATACCCTATGAGCAATGAATATAAGGAGAAAGTAGAAATCGTCGTCTTTCTTACTTCTTCGTAAGCTCTACATTATGATATAGATGTCCTTATTAATTTAGCGTAAAGCATCGAGATGGCTAAGATTAATGATACTTCCACATTGTAAGGTCGATCCAAGAGACGTTTGTTGGGGCATTATTGTAGGAATGTAGCACTTTTGGTTGAGAGGACGGTCCAAGGGACGCTCTAACCACCTTCATGATCAAGTAGTATTTAGTAGCCTGTATGATTTCATGAGATGATGGTGCCCGTTCAATCCCAAACTTAATTAAAGTAATATGAGTAAAGTTAAGTTAGAGTCTTTTTCCTTCATTTTTACATTTTTTAATGACATGTTTAGGTTTACCTTCCTATGTTTTGTTAGCATGTGTACTCAGCTTTCGCTGTCGTATATGTTGTTGTTGTCTTTGGTCAATATATTTTGACCCTGCGAAGATCCATTCCAACCTTATTTTGAATGGTGAGTAGAAAATTCCTTCAGTTAATCATTGAGCATGCATGGGGTTGTTTTTGCCGCAAGATATTTTCAACAAAACTTTTCTACTAATAGTCTTAGTTTGGAATTTGATTGCTTGGGATTTAGAATACTGTTTTGGGGCATGATGCTTCCACCTTGTAACAAATTTGAGTTACTTATTTAAAGTTTTCCGCTGCACACTTATGATAGAACTAATTGGTTTGACTATGAATTTTTAATACCCTTCTCGTTATTCATGGGATAAATTATTTATTAAGTTTATTTAAGTTTTGTGAGCTTCTAACTTACCGAAAGCATTGTATTTCACCGCGGTGTACGTGGTAGCAGTTCTAGCTTCCTTTTTAGGAAAAAATTTTCGGGTTGTTATAAACTTGGTATTAGAGCCAAATGTTCTTCCACGTTCTTCAAAAGACTTTACAAAAGAATTTTACAAAACCTTTAAGCAAAAAGATGTTCAAAAAGGGGATGGCTAATAAAGGGAATCATACAACATGATTTAAAGGTGTTATATATTTTCATGTATGACTTGAAGTGTGATATAAGTCCAGACCATTAAACAAGTGTTCGATCCAACTTTTAAGTTGTGATCTTAAAGTGACTAGAAGAAATGGAGCTCTAGTTGCCCATGACAAGTGATAATTACCCCAAGAGGTAAAAAGAGGCAAGAAAGCTATAAGTTATTGTTTTAAGTAGCAAGTCTAGTGGAGCAAGCTAAGATTAACTGTTAATTAACGATTTCGTTGATAAAGTTGTGTATGTGATTGGTGCGAAGTCTAATATTACTTGATTTATATATCTTAGTTCTTCGCTTGGAACTCGATTTAGAGACTCACCCTTTTCTTTTCTTTTATTCATCAGATATTGAGTACAATAATTGGTTCAGAACATTATGCATGGGATGCCCTAGCTTGGTTATCTAAGGAAACACCCATATTAGTCCTTGAGCCAGTTCCTTCTGAAGATGTACCCCCAACCTCAACCTCATGTCCAGCCAGAGGGTAGCCCTGCACCATCCCTCGATGTCTTTGTTACCTTGTCAGTCCAACCATCACGTGTTGCATCTCCAAATCCTTCTCTAGATCACTTTTTACCTCCAACCCCATTGGAATCAAGCCTTGAGGAAGGAACTGTAACACCACGACCCATACGGAGTCGAGTATATCGTCACCGATGCACATCCAGGGCCAACAACTGTCCTCAATAACCAACACAAGTTCTTTCAGCGGATTTTGTCCTCACTCATGCGCTCCTTGAGAAACTTCCCAGGAGGTCACCCATCCCTGGACTACTCCCAGCCAAGCACGCTTAACTGTGGAGTAACTAAGGAAATGAGCTCCCTGAAAGAAAGATGCATCTTGTTGGAATGAGTAGCCTGCTCAATCCCTTTAAAGCAATCATGAGGGGTGTTACATACACCCCTACTTGAGAACGGCAACGCCCTCGTTGCGCTTGAGGACTCCACATACTTGGCCATAGCGACCTGTGGGTCGCCCCAGCCTGGAAATTGATCGCCGGAGACTCCAGATATTCGGCCTGATGACCTCTGGGTCGCTCCTTATGACAATGCAGCCCCAGAATTCTCCCCCACTAGGCGCCCGAGGACCCCTAATATTCGGCCTTACGGCCTTAGGGTCGCCCCAATACGCGGTCGCAGGGTTGCTTTGATACCATTTGTAACACCAAGACCCATACGGAGTCGAGTATATCGTCACCGATACGCATCCAGGGCCAACAACTGCCCTCAATAACCAACACATGTTCTTTCGGCGCATTTTGTCTTCACTTATGCGCTCCTTGAGAATCTTCCCAGGAGGTCACCCATCCCTGGACTACTCCCAGCCAACCACGCTTAACTGTGGATTAAATAAGGAAATGAGCTCCCTAAAAGAAAGATGCATCTTGTTGGAATGAGTAGCCTGCTCAATCTCTTTAAAGCAATCATGAGGGGTATTACAGGAACTGAGAGAGGGGCCATTACAGATGACTACCATGACCCAGAGATAGGACACTATATCCTTCAACATGTTGTTTATGTGAACGATCAAGAAGAGAAAAACTGTGACTTTGACATTCCAATCCTTGTGAACCTAGGACCTTAAGAACCCGTTATCCAAGAAGAGGATGAAGGAGAACCTACAGAGGAGGAGAAAGAAGAACCCATGGAAGAGGAGGATGAGGAACATTGGGAAGAAGAACCTATAAACGATGATGAGTTGGGATAATTTTTAGAGAGAGATTGGAGGACCCATCGAGATGCCCGAACCAGGGGATTTTGAGGAGATTGCGCGAGAATAAAAGCCCATACCATGCAGTCCCACTTGAGTAGAAGCGTTAGAAGAGGCTGTTATTATTATTATTAGCTAGACATGTTTAATTCCAGTTCTATTTGTAATAAATCTTAAGCTACAAGCTGATATGTATGTGATAGAATTTGCCAGTATGCTTTGAGATTTAGTTCAGTGAATAAATCTTTGATGAAAGTTAGTAAGATTTAAGACTTCGATTTTTGATAATTGAAACTTCTTTCAAAGTGTTATCGTACTCTTTTTTCAGTAATATGTTGATAATTATATGTACTCTTTCTGTCAAAAACCACCTTATAAAACATGAAATTTGTGAGAATGCTGGAACCTTGGATCAATGATCAGAATAAGGCATAAGGTTTGTTCTCGCAAAAGAAATTTTGTTTAAGGTTTGTTTTCGTAAAAAAAAATTATAAGGTGATGTCTCACAAATTTCATGTTTTATAAGGTGGTTTTTGGAAAAAAAAATCCACAATATTATTACAAAATTCTTTGACCTCCTCCATAGCAAGGTGCCTTCTACACTCTCTAATATTCCAAAAACCAAAATTCATGAAAAATAGTCAGGTGTCAGCCAAGACTTACACTAGTGGAAAAAATGTTATATGACACAACGAAACTGATCCGGTTCTTCCAAAACCGGATCAGTATATTCAAATTTTTTAGGCGCAAAATATTTGGCCAGTTAACTAATCCGATTGGGAGGGAAACCTGATCAGTTTTTGTTAACTGATCCGATTCTCCCAACCGGACCAATTAACCCAATATTTTTGCATACCATTTGACGCCTCCCTTATAAAACCCACGCCTGGGCCCAAAGATCGCACGCACCCAGCCCAAACTCTCTCTCACCTCTCTCCTTAAAAATCTCGCCAAACTCCTCCTCTCTCACCTCTAATTACCCCCTTCTCATCTGATGAACCCTAGCCCCCCATTTCCTCTACTGAACCAGTGAACCCTAGCCCCCTCTCATCTCCTCTCTCTCCATTTTCGTCGATCATCTCTCTCTTCTCTCCCCTTTCAACGAACACCAGTTGCTTCAACCATAGTTCATCGCCGACTCTCTCCTTATCTCATCTTTCATTCATCAGCCCCCTCATCAATATTTTTGTCTCCTTTGAAAATCTAGGGTTCGTTTAATTAGGAAGAATTTTAGTACTTTAGGGTTTCCATTTTGGGATAAATTCATCGGATCTCACATCGATTTGGTACTAAAGTGAACAATTAGGGTTTCGTAATGTAGAAGATGGTGGTGGATGGAGAAGGTGAAAAGAGCGACCACGAAGATACGAACTTCAGCCACGAAACAATGAAGCCGAAAGCCACGACCTCCCTCCTGAAGATCATCCAACAAATCCCCAAAATAAATGCACGGCAGTAGGGAATAATTAGTTTATCATAACCTATTGCATAATTATTTAAATAGGTATAACAATATAATGAACATGAATCATGAATGGATGAATTGTTATAAAGTATATTTCAAGTAGTACAAAAAAATTTCTTATTGAAGTATATAGTTAAAGTTATTACTCAAAGCCACCTTACCCTTTTAACAATTTCCTTAAAAAACCGTTAATTTATGTAAAAAGTACCATGTACTAAGCTTGCAACTTCGTAAAGTATTTTGTAAAAAGTACCATCGTTAAAGTTATTACTCAATGGCCTTTGTTTGTAACTAATCTTGCACTAAGTGAATATTATCGTCGATATTTGTGTTATTACCACCAATAAGCTTCTCTCTCTCCTCCGCCTTAAAGTATTTTGAAGATAGATTGAGGATTCAATGTATATGTATTACATAAATTAGAGGTTTGATATCAAGTTATGTTAATTTAAACTTAAAAATAACAAATTTTGAATCAAAATTTTTAAATGGCAGTTGTCTTTTAAGTAGACAGTAAGCACACATAGTTGATTTATTTTAAAATTTTATTTAAGCATGGCTATGCAAATATATCTCTTAAGCCATGTTCTTTTGGGTGAACTTAAATTGTAAGAGAATAGTAGTTAAAGTGAACCGAACTAACTTCAATTGTGCCCTAAAGAACTGGGCCAATTTAAGGCAGTTTTTAGTTGAAAATCATAGATCAGATGACTTGAATATACAAGGTGTTGTAAAAATGAGATTGAAATTAAATTAACCTATTTCAACATCGCGATACACAAGCTGCATATTACTCCCTCCATCCCAAAATTTAGTGCTTGTATTCCTTTTTTTGTGTCTTAAGATAGAGTGCCTATTTCAGAACTTCCTATTTTGATTATTTACTTTGTTGTAATCCTATTGGTTGTTTTTGTTTATTAAAGTTCATTATATTGTTTGAAAAATCAAGCACAATTTACCACAAGTTTCAATTAACGATGTTTCGTATATTTGTTTAAAAGAGAAAGGATGAAACAATTGACTACCCAATACAAGTTCAATATTAAAATACAAATTATAATAATGTTCCACTTCCTTAATTTTTGCAAAAAATGAAAAACAAACACTATATTATAGGACAAATGGAGTATTAATTACCGCAACGTAACCTTAATCCCATAGCCAAAACCTAAAACACAAAACACTTTATTGAGAAATCTAGTGCATAGCGCATACTTTTTCAGCTGACTTCCGTACGACATCCAGCCACAATGCCTTGATAGTTGATAATAGTCTTCAAATTGCAAAACAATTGCATCAGTTGAGTAAAATCTTGTACCCATCCTAGCTATTGAGTTATCACAGTTGACTATTTTCTCCAGGAAAGTTGAAACATATATCACTTGGCGAGCCATCAACAAATTCAGATGTTGTAAAATGGCAGATGCATCGATTACAAAAAATTTGAGATAAGCATACGTTTGCCCCCTAACGTTTGGGGTTTTTTAACGTTTGCCCACTAACGTTTAAAAGATAAACATTCACCCCCTAACGTTTGCTTAACTCAACCTTAGTTAAAAATGTATTGCTTGACAACTAATTACATCATTTAAAAAATAATAATTTTAGTTGTTAATTACTCTAGGAAGGGTTTTGCGTCTTTTTCACCCAAAATGACTGGCATATTTTCCTCTTCCCATTTTCACACAAACTTTTACCATTAAGAACTTTTACCAAGCAAGAGGAAGAGAGCACACAAACACACCCTTTGCGGCTACAAAAGTACGAACGACATCCTTGATGTCATTACTGAACTAGAGACAAAAGGTACTATTGTTCTCAAAATAAATCTTGTTTTCTCCTTTCTAATTGACTACTATTAAGAAATCTAGGGTTTGAAAGGTCATAATATTTTTTCGAAATAATGAAAATTCTGGTAAATTTTGTTATAGTTTGGTTGAATTATGGTTGTTGATATTGTTGTTGTGTTCTGATTGTTCTTTTATATTGATTCATCATCTTTTGATTAGGCTTTTTTTTTGGGAATGTAGTAAAACAGGGTTATATTAAATTGTGGTATTTGTATTTGGCCATGATTCTTCTTAGAACTCATAGTTTATAGTATGATTTATCTTGTGTAATTGGTACTGGACAGGGACAAGAAGATTTTTTTTTTAATGGGGATTTGGGGTGTAGGCATAAAGTGAAGAGTTATCTCTCTCCCCTCTCTATATGTTATTGTGATTTTCTCGGCTAGTAATGAAACTTATCTCCAAGGTGGCATAAGGTATATGAAGAATTTTGTTGGGATGGAATGTGAGTCTTAGCTTTCCTGCGACCTTCGTTCTTTTCTTGAAAATTTTCTATGTTGGGTTTGGAAAGGGTAAAATCAAGAAAGAATCATGTCAATTTGCATTCTTGGGATTTTGTTGTAAATATGGATTTATGGTTTTTGGGGTGTCTTCGAGTCCATGTATTTTTGTCTTGCTTCCTTGTGAGCTAGTGCAGATGAGCTTTCTAGTGATATAATGCCTACATATATATTTGTCCCATTAGGCCATTGGTATAATGCCTACATATATATTTTTGAAATCGGTACTGCACATAGCTTCATTGAAGATGGTCATATTCTCAAATGCATTGTATATTTGCTTTAATTAATACCTATTTGTAATTGTGAATATATCCAATGTAACCTAAAAATTGATATGAATGTTTTTATGTGGACGATGTAGATATGGAGAATGTTTCAAACTGCATAATTTTACACCATGGTGGCAAATGGGTGACCATTGAAGAATGGTCTTACGTCGGCGGGAAAATTGAAATCTATAACGATATGCCAGTTCAATTGACACCCCATGATATTGTGAGTTTGGTTTCGAGGTTGGGCTATGATGATGTAATCGAACTTCATTACAATGATCCTTCAATTACAAGGGAGTTATGTTTCACAAGCTTGTGGTATGATTCTACGACATTCTCTAAGTTTCTCTCACTTTATTCCAAATATGGGGTCATGGATGTTTATGTTAAGCATGCTGAAGATGAGCACAATGATAGTGTAAATGTTGAGCCAACTCAATCTGTTTTAGTGGATCATGTAGAGTTAGGTGACGAAGTTGACATAATTGAAAAGTTTGCATATGGTGTGGATGATTCTAGTAGTTTTTTTGACCTTAATAATGTTCCATGCAATCCTAATCCTGACCATATTGATTATGATGAAGAGGCAACTGATAACGAAGATGAGGAGGTTATCATGGCTAGGCAACAAATTATACGTGATAAGAAACAGGCGCTAGATTACCAACAAGAGTTAGGGTCATTACAGAGAATAGCTGACAAGAAGGGTGTCAATATTTCTTTAGATTATTATGATGATGTGGAGTGTGACTCAGATGAGTTAGATAGCCCTAATTGCAGTGATGATGAAGATGAGTGTGGGTACCTTGTGGATACTTCACATCCTAGGAAAAAAAAGAAAATGAGGGAAACACCTAATACATCTTCCACCATCGTGGGTATGCATGATGATTACTTCTACTTAGGGCAACAATTTGAGAATGCAGAAGCCGTGACAACTTATTGCATGTTGAGGGGGAGGGATGTGGATTTCAAAAGGAATGAGAAAACTAGAATATCGGGGAAGTGTTCTGCCACTGATTGTCCTTGATATATCTGGGCTAGCTTGGATAAAGGTTCCTTCACTGTCAAAACCTATATTCCCACTCACACTTGTGGCAGACTTGCAAGAGTGAAAAAATTTAGAGCAAAATGGATAGCTGAGACATACCATAAGAAGTTCAGTGTGAACCCTTACCTTAAACTCAGAGAAATAGTTGACACCTTGTGGGATGAGTATGGGGTAAAGGCATCACTAGTTTTAGCATTGAGGGCAAGGAGAATAGCTCAGAACAAAATAATTGGAGAGTATAAAGAGCAATATACTATTCTACATAGATATGTGTTAGAAATTAAAAAGTCTAACCCTAGAAACAATGTGAAACTGAAGCTGAACAATGGTGTATTTCAAAGAATTTACATTTGTTTTGATGCTATCAAGAAAGGTTATTTGGGTGGATGCAGGCCATTTTTTGGCATTGACGGATGTTTTCTGAAAGGCCCTTTTGGAGGGCAATTACTGGTAGCTGTTGGCAGAGATGGAAACAACCAAATGTTTCCAATTGCATGGGCCTGTGTAGAAGTTGAAGATACAGAGAGCTGGGTTTGGTTTTTGGAAAACTTGGCAAGTGATCTGGAAACAAGTGATGGAAATGGGTTTACTATTATGTCAGACCAACAGAAAGGATTGCTTGCTGCTGTTTTGAGATATTTCCTATGGCTGAAAAGAGAGTATGTGCTAGGCATGTATACATGAACTTTAGATCGGTTTTTGGCGGAGGATTAGAATTCAGGAGGGTGTTTTGAAAAATATCTAAGAGTACCACTGAAAATGATTTCAATACGAACATGGAAATATTTAGTGGTCTGTCAAAGTTAGCAGAACAAGATTTATTAAGGAAAAGGAATTATGGAAAGTGGATGAGGGCATATCAGGAGCCTTTTAGCAATTGTGATAGCGTAGACAACAACATGAATGAAGTTTTTAATTTGTACATTCTTTCTTCTAGGCATAAGCCACTTATCACTATGTTGGAGGACATTAGAGAAGGCATAATGGAAAGGATTCACAAAAAAAGAGATTACATTGCCAACAAATAGGTTTACTTATGCCCTCGAATACAAGAGAAACTAGAAAAATCAAAGATTTTTGCAAGAGGGTGGCTTGCATTTTGGGATGGAAATTTCTCATATGGGGTAAGGCAAGGATCGACACAAGTCAGGTATGTTGTGAACTTAGGGAACAAGACGTGCAGTTGTAATGCTTGGCAGTTAAGCGGTATTCCATGCAATCACGCCGTTGCAGCAATTTGGAAAGCAAATGAAATTCCTGAGCACTATGTGGCAGATTGCTACAAGAAGGTCAATTATTTGAAGGCTTATGAATTCCCTTTGGAGCCTTTGAATGGTCCTCAAATGTGGCCAGACTCTCCTTATGACCCCATAATTGCACCTCCTCTGAAGAAGTTGAGAAACAGACCAATAGTGAAGAGGAAGCCATCAGTTGGGGAAGTAGATGCTATCAAGTTGAGTAAAAAGGGTCAAACACAGAAATGTGGAAATTGTGGTGGACAAGGCCACAACAAGAGGAGCTGCCCAAATCCACAGAAGGTGGTCCAACCAAGACCGCCACAACCACCAAAGGGAGCCAAACAGCCACAAGGACGTAGTTTATCAACACAACAACCACAAGCAAACAGGCCAATGCACAATAGAGGAGTTGGTGTGTACACCTATGAAAATGGATATCAGAGACAAGCTATGGTAAATTCAATTATACACTCGATTTTTTGAATAATCCATTTGAATGTATGCAAATAACTTTTTTTTTGTTTTTGTTGCAGTATGCGAGTAATACTACTATCACAACAACACAAAGTAGAAGAACAAACAATCCTTTTGATCTCAATTTGTGACTGAGTATGTCATAAACTTATTTGGAAAAAATTGCAAAATTATTACACACAATAACGTAAATATAAATGCTTTTCGAAAATAAACCCTTGATAATCAATAGCTACTTATGATTTTTTTTTTAATATTACAAGGCTTCAATGGTGGATTATGGTTTTTTTGGCGTTGTGGATAGAAAGATTAAAAGAGTATAATGGTGGCTCTTGGATTTTGATGGATTGATTGTTGTTCTGTGGAGTAGTTATTTTAATGGAAGGAAATGAATTTTCTATTTTATTTTTGGATGAAACAACAGTTCATGTAAGGAACTTTTTTGTGTGTTTGATTAAGGGATGAAATTGAAATGGATGGAAGTGATTTTATTTCGGATGAAATAACAAATGCTCATAAGTACAATTATATTTTATAAGTTATCAAGCATTAAAAAGTTAACCATGGTTAGCAAAAGCAAACGTTAAGGGGTGAATGCTTATCTTTTAAACGTTAGTGGGCAAACGTTAAAAAACCCCAAACGTTAGGGGGCAAACGTATGCTTAACTCCAAAAAATTCACAAAACATACAAAGGATAAAAAAAATTAATTCATCAAATGCTCATTGCACAACTTGGAGCCATCTGATCATTTGACTCACAATATGGGAGTCGTTGCATAACTTTGAATACATAAGATCAGGAAAGCTACAATCTCAAATCCTGCCATAGGCGGAGTATATACACAAATCAGACGCCTGCTTATTTTAATGCAAAAGATGAACGAACAGTGCCCCTCAGTCGCACATGGTTTACAATAAAACAACAGGAACCACGTGCGCTAAGGAACCATTTTTTAACCCCACAACCCCTCCCCCGTCCCAGCTTGATAAATAATAATAATAAAAAAAGAAATAAACACAAGACAAAGAGACCAAGAATTGAGCTTTTGAATGACCCCAGATTCCCTCAATGTAAACTACCCACCACAAAACCTCCCCTAATCAAAATAACAAAAACCTAAAAGAAATCTACAATTTTACAAATAATATCAGATCCCATCACGACTGCAGTGAATGAGATCCAAGTAGAGAGAGTGAGCAGCCCACACGAGAAACAAATGAGATTTACCTAATTACAATTGCAACTGCCCTCAACCTTTTCTTAACGATTTTGCAGGCTGGTTCGTATCTGACATGGACGATTGCTCCCTGTTTTCTTCAGGTCTCTGAACGTCCTGCATATATCAATTATCAAGGGCTATATAACAGAACATTAGAGTATGTGGAACTTTCTGACATCAGTTTTATAAGGAGCTGCATGTTAGTTAACAGGTGATTTTATTTCCCAAGAATAGAAAAAATGCAGGAATGACTACCAGCAAGTTTAAGAAGATAGATCATGAAAACTAGGAAAAAAACCAAACACATACAAATTCAAATCCTGGCTACTACTGGCAGCTAACTTTAAGCTCCAATTAGAATGTGCATGTCTTGTCAAGAACAACACATATCAGAAGCAGCAAAAGCACGTTCAGTCCGGGACTAAATAAATAAGCATGGATCCACACAGCATTAAGCAGCATGCACGCCAGAATATCTTTAGAAAAGCATTCATTTAACCGCACAGTTTTCTACCATATAATCCATATTCTTTTCTCTGTTTTCCAAAGAGAGAAATCCACCTTTCACACGATTGCTTCACATTCATGATACCACCTCCAAACGCAAAAAGAAAAGAAAGCAATTGAACAGAACATATATAAAGATTCAAGATAATGGAACAAATGAAGCAACAAATAACTCACAGCATTCTTTCACAGAGGTAAGCTAGCAGCACAAGTAATGGAGAACATAACTAGATCTCTTGGACAGAGTACATCAGAAATAGTATGCACACTTGTCTTGACACCTCGCCGTCTTACTTATATGCCAATGATCCGTCTTTATTAGAGAAGATTATGAAGGTTGTCAACAAATCAGAAAATATGACAAGCATATGTTAGCCGACAACGATATGTGGAAAGACAATTTTGCGATTCAAGTTGTAAAAAGACCCACAAATTGATCCATAGATTTCGGTCACGAAACATATTGTATCACTTGGGTGATTGTTGAGTCCCACTATGTGTGTTCAAAATTATTGAGTAAGCTTGGGAGTCTTGCTTCTTTTCTACGATAAGGATGTTTAGTTGTTTACAAACTAAGAGAGTGTTTGTTTTGGTGGAAATTATTAGCCAGGTAAGTGACTTTATTTCCTTTGTTTTACACTTTGACTGTAAGAGATGATGTTTTTCCAAAGGGTGGGATAAAAATCTCCACTGATGGAACACAGTTTCCTTTTGGAAGGAAGGAATGCAACATCTTTCTCCCTAATATTTTTCTTCTTTCTCTTCTCCCATCCATCATCTCCCTTTCATTTTCCAGTTTTCCATTTTTCACTAGATTACAATTGCGTTTTCCCTTGGAAAATGTTCATAAAAAAGTATACTCAATTCAAATATTTTCCGTCCAACCAAACTCAACCTAAAACTAATCAAAATCAGCTAGCCCAAATGCCTGATTTGGCACAAATTTTTGATGGTATAGCTGTCAGCCTTAAAAATGCATGCCTAACCACATGAAGACATCCGAAGCAATGAGCACAAGGATGCAGTGAAGCTGCCTGACCACCTCGACCTCTAGTGAGGCATCCAGTGCCGCACTTATTGCCACCTTGTGGATGAAGGGCATAGGTCTCTATCGTGGATGAAGGGAGAACAAGGATAAAGGGAAAAGGAAGAAAGATTAGGATATTACATACTGGAGTTTCCATCACTAGATGTCTAGAACCCATTTGTTGTTTTTCTATACTATTCTCTCCCTATGTCATCTTTCATCAGGCTCTCTAGTCTTGATCTCTCCCCTTCACTCCCTCTCTTTTATTCTTATTTTTTGTTCTTCAACCTCCAATTCTTCTCCTTTTTTATTCCTTTCATCTTTCTCAATCCAATCTCTATTTACCTACCATTTGCCTTTTAAAGGTTTGCAAACTTTGACCGAATATTTTTCACAAATAGATACAAAAAAACATTATCATGTGAGATTTTGTTATATACATTTCAATGTGTCTTTCAAAATATTATTTCTATAAGTATTCAAGATACATAACTAAAGATATTAATGGTCAAAAGTGAGCATTGGAGATTTGTATAAAGGCAATTGGTAAATGGTAGAAGTGGAAAAAAAAATTGTATAACAAATGGAATATAGTGTGAAAGATATTTATAGGAACTACTATGAAAGGTGCCATATGTGCACGAATCTCCGCCTTGCATCTAAAGCACAATGTGAATAGACCCTTGGCACAATGTTTGCCCAATTTACCCGTAATTACATAAAAATAAACATATAAAGTTTGAGATATCTACATGGACACCTTCAATGAATCTCTCATTACTGAAGAATCTGCATAACATATCATCCCATTACTCTATTAATTTACCATATAAACACAACATATTATATATATATATATATATATATATATGAACAGTTGTTTGCTACCTTTGTCAAAGTGACTGAAGCCATCCTCAACTGCGCTTGGGATTTAGCATTGGCACGATGTACTTGCTGCATTTTCTGAAACTGCTGCAATCTCGAAGCAAAATTAATACCATTGCACATTTTTTCTACATCCTGTGTGACAAGACCATCTTGTGTAGCGTGTGATCCACTGTCCGTGTGATTTAGGCCACTTGAGTTCGAGGTTTCTGGAGATGTATTCGGATGCTCCTCACCAGTGAAGGAGTATGAGGGGACAGTCTTTAATCGTGTACGCAATATCTTGAATGCTGCGCTTTGCTGCATAAAAAGATTGTTGAATATGAATAAAAGAAATGAAGAAATCCCTAACAAGACTCGTTAAGCCATACAAGTCTCACACTTATGTATCTCCTGAACACAAAAAGGATAGTGATCCAGTCAAGGACCAAATTAGTTCTATGGCTGTAGTGATGATAACTGGTTGGACCACACAACATAGTATGATTTAAAGTATGATTTGTTAAACGAAGGTCATTACATAAACAACTTAAAGGATTATCAGCTATCTATTCCAAGAAAAGCTGCCAGGAAACATGAATTCACACAACACCCATCATAAGACAATATCTTACATTGTTAACCATTAATCCATCCTTAAAACTGTTACGACATGTACATTGGTAAAGAGCTCTCCAAGGGATTCTAGACTCTCTCTCTGTTCTACTGACTATCCCTCAAAATCCCACCAAAAAAATTTAAAGCTATGGCACTTGGCTCTCCAAATGACTCCCCATACTCTTTTACACTTTATGTCGTCCCGCTGGAGAAATAATGTAGACACCTGTCAGTCTGTCACAATCCACAAAGACTGAAGGCTCTCAAAAATTCTGCATTGGATCTTGGGGAAGATGCATTGCAAAGTGTAATATCCATAGAAAGAAGCGAACATGGGCAGCTCCAAATGATCCTACTTTAAGGTACAGCAGACTCTCCAATTTCTGTCTCCAACAACAGCCCCTTAAAGAACCCCTTGGAGATACCCATCCTCTTGCACACGTTAAAAAAAAAGAAAGCACAAGAACATTGATAATAATGAAAATTTGCAACACACATCCAAAGAACATATAGACCATTCCGGCAGACATTTGGGAAGCTATTAGGTGCCCAAGTAGGGATAAAGATTGTAGAATGTTGATAGAGCCCCACAAACAACTTTACATTGTATTACTGCCAAAAAATATCACTCTTATATCAGTCAAGTCCAACATCCCCTAGGTGCAGCAATAATAAAACTTCAAAAGTTAACAATAACGAATTACGTTGACCTTTCAATTATGCAAGAACAGATGCCCCGTTTATACTAGATCTTACAAGATCTTAAGATTTTATTATTCTCTTAGCAGCGAATGAGCTTCAAAGCAATCCAATTCAAGGAGATCAACAAGCTAACTTGATTTAAGTCAAGTTCAACGCCTGTTGATAATTAAGAGTGTGTTGCGATGAACTGAGGATTTGGGCAGTAAAAAAGAGAAGAAGAAGATGATAATTGATTGATTGAAATGGAAAATTACAGAAAATAAAAGATAGATTGCCAAGTTTTCGAGTGACTTGACACACTTCCAAACTAACCACTAAAATAAACTCTCCAATATATTCTTCATACGTTCTTCTCTCCCTAATCTCCTCTATTGATGGTGTATTTGCCTTACTACCTAAGCTAACATATTAACTAGTGTATATTACTAAAATACCCCTACCCCCCTAGGCTAGTCTATTACAATACCGTCCCGCCAAATATCCACCTTGTCCTCAAGGTGGGTAGAAATCGGCTTCATCTTCTCAGCGTTGACAACAATGAGCGAGATCCCACTTCGCCTTACCAACAAAAGATCGACCTAGCTGCTGTTTAGTGGTGAATTTCAGTTGCTGCTGCTCAATGGTCAAGGTCAGGATGAGTACCAATGGCTGGTTGATGGGAACCAAATGTGGTGGATTTTCGAAGAGTGAAGACGAGTGTTGGCTGTACTGGTTGATATTTGGATTAAGGTAGTAGGCTTGTGGGTTAGAGTTAGGAGAGGGTTGTTGCTGTTGTGAAAGTCTTGTGGGTTTCATGGATGATGGGCTGACTACAAAAATTGGGCTCACAAAACTGGGTTGGAAATATGGGACCAGAATTAGGATCGTCAAACAGGGTTTGTTTCTAAGAAAATGGTGTGGGATGGTTTTAAACTATGAAGCACGGGCACGCCTCCGAGGCCCTGTTTCGTATTGGGTACGGGTACAGGACGAATTCGCCTGGGATTCGTACCCAAAACAAATTTGGGAAGGTAGGTATGGCGGTTAGAAATGAAAATGGGTACAGGTTGGGACGTTTTTAGAGCTTATAAAACGTACCCAGCCAATTTAATGAAATATAAAGGGGTAAAAACAAAAAATCTCGCAAATTATCTCTCGTAACCTTCGTCTGAAGTGAGAAGTGACTGAGAACTCTTCGACTCTCGCTCTCCCCTTGGCATTCACCGGCGTCTCTCCGGCGTGGCGGCATCTCTCCGGCAGTCTGACTTTTCTCCTACGGCGTGACTGTGAGTCTCTCACTCTCTCTCCCTCTTCTCAATTAGATCTAGGGTTCAGGATTTATTTGGTTTATATTCTGATTTGTTTTTGTTTTATTTTCTGTTTTTTTTTCTCTCCTCTGCTCTCAGCTGTCCGGATATCCCTCTCCTCACTTGTTCTCTGTTTTCTTTTAATTTTTGTTCTTTTTGTTAAGGTAGTAGTTTCCTTTTTTTTATTTTTGGTTTTGATTTATGTGTTTGTTTTCATTTTATTAGGACCAATATGTCATCCCAATCTCAACAACAAAGTACTAATATTGGTAGTAGCACTGGCAGTAGGTTAGTTGGTGCAGAATCATTGCAAAGTGAGGGTTCTCCTCCATTGTGGAGGTTTGTGACAAGAATAGAAAAACAAGGGGCCGTTGGAGGAACATGGAAATATCGATGTAACTATTGTAATGAAATCCGAACATCTAGTTATTCAAGAGTTAGGCCGTTAGGGCCCATTTGCTTCAAATTAAGGGTAAGGAATTGCATGTTGTAAGAAAGTGTCTCGTTTTAATAAACTTGAAATGCAAAAACTTGATGACGAATTTGAGAATAAGAAACTTGATTAGAAGCCTAGAGAAGTCCCTTTGCCTAGTGAATCTCTTTCTCATTTGGACTCCAATGCTACATTCAAGAAAAGGAAGTCTGATAAATCACCTATTGCTAGATGTTTTGGTATTGAAACTAGGAATAAATTGAATCAAGAAATTGCAAGGATGTTTTATACGCGAGGGTTGCCATTTCTTGAATCAACATTATATGAGGGCCTTTACTTTTGCTGCCACCCATAATATAGCAACCTCCTGGTTACACAAGCTCAGAACTACATTACTTGGTGCAAGAAAAAGCTAATGGCACCACTGAAATCAACTTGGAGAGAAAAAGGGATTACAATTGTGACTGATGGAGATGGATGGAGTGATCTAACAAGAAAACCACTCATTAATTTCATGGCTACTTCTGGTAGTGGTCCAATCTTTCTTAAAGCTGTGAATTGTTTTGGTGAAGTGAAAGATAAGTATTTCATTAGTAATCTCATGAAAGAGGTCATTCAAGAAGTAGGTCATCAAAATGTTGTGGAAAGTCATAACTAATAATGCAGCAAATTGTATGGGGGCTTGGGAGCTCATTGAGAGTGAGTTTCCAAGCATTTATTGGACACCATGTGTTGTCCATACGCTTAATCTTGCTTTGAAGAATATTTGTGCGGCAAGAAGTTTGAGTGGCAATGAGGGAACTTATGAAGAATGTAGTTGGATAACTGAAATCCATAGGGATGCCATTCAAATTAAAAATTTCATCATGAACCACAGCATGAGATTGGCCATGTTCTAAAGGTTTTCTCCTCCTAAGCTGCTTTCTGTGGCCAATACTCGCTTTGCCTCCATTATTGTGATGCTTAAGAGATTTAAGCTCATTAAACGTGGTCTTCAAGCCATAGTCATAAGTGATGAGTGGGCTTCTTATAGAGAAGAAGACATGGGAAGGTAAACTTTGAGAAGGAGAAGATTGTGAATGATGATTGGTGGGATAAACTAGCTTACATTGTTGATTTCACAAGGCCCATATATGACATGATTAGGCCTATCTATGACATGATTAGGCATTGTGACATCGATAAGCCATGCCTTCACTTAGTGTATGAGATGTGGGATTCCATGATTGAACAAGTGAAGCTTGAGATTTATAAGAAAGAATGTCGTCCTCATCCGAAGTTTAGTCCATTTTTTCATGTGGTTTATGAAATTTTGGTAGCTCGTTGGGCAAAAAGCAACACTCATGGAATCTTCTCCTTGGGCAAAAAAAAAAAATATTTAAGAATTGGAGTTGTGCTCATTGAGGGTAAGGTAAGAAAGAAGCAGAGAATTGGAAAGTTGGGATACAATACATATTAGAAGAAGTCGGGGGAGGCCATGGTGTCAAAACAAGGCCGCATCGTAAACCGATATTACCCGCATGATAGAAGTGTAAAAAAAACCGCGTTTTAGGAGGGTTCTAGTGATTTTTCATGGTTTAAGCCGATATTTGGCGGTACGACAACCACATCATACCCGTTCCCGCATCACCGTGACTGTTATCGCTATCGTGACCGAAACCGCATTTTCGAACTATGGGGGAGGCCAGAGGTGACTTGGATGGAGGGCGTTACAAATGATATTCTGCAGGAACATAACACTTGGTAGAAGAAAATGGAAGCAGGGGATCCATATAAACAACATCAGAGAAAAATTTGACTCATGCAGCCGACCCCATTCTACCCCATTCTACTGTAAGGCTCTGATATTGATAATGTTGTTGCAATTTCATAATATTTTCTGTTTGCAGTAACAGTTATCTTGAATTTTTCTTATCATAGTTTCATTCAAAATATTTTACAAAAAAGTAACAGAACACATACTGAAAAAGGATATAAAGGCAGTAAAAAGAAGTCAATGAAAACGACACCCTAAAATTTTGACGTTTTATCCTTAAGCATCATGCAGGAGGAGAAAACCTACCTGCGGAAGTAACATAAGCAGGCCATAAAGGGCTTTCAGCAACCATGTATATCTTCCAGGCTCCAGAAGCTGCATAGACCACAAATACCAAATTAGAGAACCAGTTACTCATAACAAACCTTATTAACAATCAAAATGCACCACAGAGTAGAGACTTCGGAATTTATGAATCATTATTGCAAGTCATTGTTACAGTAATTCTCTAAAAGGAACATTTGTGAATTTTGGAGAGAAACTGTCAAAGCATATGCCAACTAGAACCATTTTTGACAGAACAAGTTATAACAGAGATCTTAGAGATATAAAGATCGAAAGCCAAATCCAGATATAAGTTATGAAGCACGGAAACGTCAGGAACATGTTTCCCAGTTCCGTCTACATGTTTCGTGCTATGGGAGAAGTTTTGACTGGTTAAATATTTTTTCTAATTGTATTCAGATGGATAATTTGGTGACTCCGACTTACATAGGCTATGGGAGAAGTTTTCTGAAAAGTTCATGTTTGGATACTGCAGATAAATATGCATTGACGAGCTTAAAATCAAGGACCATTTGGTACTTGGGGCCTCAGGAGTCAACTATGACAAATACGTTATACGGGCTTCAAATGTTTCATATTTTATCAGTTTCATCCATAGATTGAAGCACTATAGGAGATAAGCAACAAATATTATCCTGACATTAGCATGAAACTACACCACAAAGGGAGTTGGCCCATTAAATGCACTTGACTAAAATGAGGGGCATAAACACGTTAGATTATCGAACAAAAAAGATTCATATCACTGTTAAATGTTAAGAAAGAGAGACAACGAACATAAACAAGACTAGTCTGACTCATCCTGCTAAATCAGTAATGTGTTCTACCAAGTGAATGAGGTTGGTGAAAATTGTCATGCAAGACTGGTTAACAGAATAACAGCAATTTGTTGTACATAAAAAGAAAACCCTGCACATAACCCCACATCTGCTCCCAGCTGAAGCCTTCAACATAAAAATAGTATTTGATCAATTTGATCACAGCACTTGACAATTGACTCTTATTATCCTCCAATTTCAACTTTTTTGCAAAATGTTTTTTTGAAAGAGAAACAAGATAGAGAAACCGGCAAAAATTACCCACACGAAACAGGATTGCATAACTAGAAAATACAGCATCAAGTTCAAGAAACAGAGGACGAGATTCTTATTATCCTCCAATTTCATGATCACAGCACTTGACAATTGACTCTTATTATCCTCCAACTTCTAATTATTGTGGGCTGTGGCTATGTGGTGTCACTCCTAGATACTTACAGACAAGAAGACACTATGAAGTTGCTATGAATGAACATAGCTTGGACAAATTATAGTGCAAATATGGAGAAATTAAGGTAAGAAAATGGACTTAGATGGATTAATAACTGAAAATACATCAAAATGTCTAAGCTTTCGAGAGGCTTGATTCTCTCCCAATTGAACACTTAAAAGCTCACCCAAATTCTCATCTATTTTCAACATAATTTTCTCTCTAATTGTTCCTATATATAGAGTAATCTCCTTAGCACAACTATCTAGCTTATTCCCCAAGCTAACTAATGAACATAATATCTAAATTACCCTTCCCCTAATATAGATTCGTAGCATTACCGGCCCCCCAAACTTCCACCTTGTCCTCAAGGTGGGTAGTAATAGGCTTCATCTTCCCGGCGTTGGCAACAATGCTCAATGGAGAAGTTTAGAATGAGTACGGATGGCTGAATGATGGAGAAAACCTTTGGTGGAGTTTCCAGAACTAAAGATGAGTGTTATGTGTACTGAGTTATGTTTAAAATGATGTAGTGTGCTCGAGGATTGGAGTGGGCAAGGGGTTTATTTTGTTTTGAAAATTAAGTTGGTGCAACGGATAAGGAGGTGGAGTGGTTTGTGGAGGTAGGAAAGTTGGGTTGAGAAAAATGGGTTGTAAAAATGGGCCTAGTATTATGACGGTCAATTTGGGCTGGTTTATAAGAAAAAAGGTTGGGATGGTCTGTAAGCTGGTTGGTGTAATTGAATTTGTCAAAAGATGGACTGTTTTGGGTTGTGAGCTGGGTGGGGTTATTGGGTTGAAAAAATTGGGCTAATAATTCATGCTTAGAGTTACATATCTCATAAGTGGGCTCTCCTTTAAGTTGTGAAAATATGTCTTGTAAAGAAGTCAATGGAAGCACGTGGTGTTTTACCTGCAAGTGAATTGGCTTTTTAGCTAATTACAACATTGCCCTTACTCATAGTATCTTCTAGATTTAGCTTCCTTCTCAAGTCAGCAAATATTATCGCATACGCTTCTTCTTTATTCTCCATTTCTGGAATCCGCTGAAGGATTTCTTGAAGCTGCCGGTGCACAGCACCACCTAAATTAGTCATCGGGCCACGCCAGATGCACCTGAATCGGAGTGACCCTTCTCAAACTCCTCTTTTCTGCCAGTTAAAACACCAGAACAACCAGCCGCAACTCCGCCAGGGAAGAACCTGGGACCTCCACCAGAACATCCCCCCGGCGCTTTCTGCAACACCCGCCTTCTTTTGACCGCATCGTGTTGAATGTTTACCCCCTGGCGTGGGTTGATTCCCCCACCCGTAAAGACGTTGTCACCAAATTCCTTGCCCATGAAGCCTCGTCTACCATCCCCGGTGTAGCCACCTACGACTTCCTTGAAACAATCTGCTGGGCCACCCCATGTGGTGTCTTTTCCTAGTCCTCCAATCTGATGCGCCACCGTGGAGGGTAATTTAGATACTATGTTCATTAGTTAGTTTGGGAAATAAGCTAGGTAGTTGTGCTAAGGAATTACTCTATATATAGAGACAATTAGAGAGAGAAAATTATGTTGAAAATAGATGAGAATTTGGGTGAGCTTTTAAGAGTTCAATCGGGAGAGAATCAAGTCTCCCGAAAGCTTGAATATATTTACATGTTGTATTTTCAGTTATTAATCAATCTAAGTCCATTTTCTTCCATTAATTTCTCCATTTTTTTGCACTATAATCTGTCCAAGCTATGTTAATTCATAGCAGAAGTATGACATTCTAGGAAAATTCTCAAGATATTAGTGACAGTCTCTGAAAACTTCATTATCTAATAGTTTCCCCTCTTTGTGTAAAATAGATGAATACAAATTTCCGATTTAATGTTTGAGGAGAATCTACAAACATGGAAGTTCAGAAGCAAGTGTGCACAGAGTAGGAGGACGAGATTTCCTTCACCAGAAGCAAAATCACAAGAAACAACTCCTTTGAATCTCTAAAAGTAAATTACTCTTTGGATCCCCAGCTCAAAGTAGCTTTAAGAAAAAAAAATACTCTTAAGTAGAGTCATGTGATATATGAGGAGACTGGATCCCCATTCTAAGCCATCAATCCTAGAATCTTCATCTACCTGCTCCATATAAACTGCAGTAGAACTGCGTAATTCCACAATGATGTCTTCAACACTAACAAAAATCTTCTCCTGCTCCATGAATAAATTGCTGTTAACTGCATAATTATTAACTAATAACCTCAACACTAGTAAAAACATCCCCCGCTTTACCCTTCAAATCCTTCATGAAGTTCAAATATAATGCAATAATTTCCAGCAGTAAATGAATATTACTAATAATGTCATTCCTAATTAGCTGAACGTGTCAAATAAATTTTATGGACACAGCTATATAAGGGCTATTTCACCAAATACGGGTTAGCATGAAGGATTATCGATTTTCATTCCAAAGATCCATTACTTGAAATGTGTTTTATAAACACACCACAACGCTGTTATGAAATGTGTTCCCTGTCTCCATCTCAGTGCTACAAAAGCCATCACAATCTATCACAGAAGGCATTAGACATTCATACAATTGAAATTCACGCAACAGAAAATTCTGACACATATTTTAATTAATACAGATGCTTAGATAAAAAGTGGGAAGTATAATTTCAAGTACTATGTGTCTATGTTAAAAACATATCTCAAAAGCTGGAATTGTAACGATTCATGCTTTGATGGACACTTAACACCTGTTAGATGTTGCTTCCAGAACCCCAGACTGTTACTGCAACAGGGATCTAAAGTACAATATTTTCCTATGGTAACTGTCCACGTCCCATTTAAGAAGTTTCATAGAAGCATGTACATCTCAGACAATCACATTTAGTAAATTATGTTGGTTAGAGGTTGTTGCAACAAAAGATTTCTGTACTCCGGAGATATTTTATAGCTAAGAACTGTATATTTGAGCTGTAGGGGAGGCCACAACGTTTACTTTTTTAGAAGGTAGAGAGATAAATGGCTATACAAAGGGGGCAAGGCCTGCTAAAAAGCAATGTGGCTTTGAAGCAGATACGACAACACTCTTTTACATTATCTTACAGACCCCAACTGGACTCCAAATAACTGGAAGCCAATGACACTGATAGTATTGAGGAAGTTCTAGTTCAAAATAAAAGTTGACTGGCAAGGGGAGACTACACGAAGATTATGCACCTGCAATCTCAGATATGCAAAAGTTGGAGTCTCGAGTAACCGAATCAACTTGTCAAGCTGGACCAAGAATTTAATGTTGATATCTTCTTCCACCAAAGACTGTATGACAGTGCTGGCATGCTGGTACGTCTATTGGAAAAAAGTATATGAAATTATAATCAATGACAATAAATTCACATATCTAATGGTCAATGTCAAACAATTACCTGAGCTAATAAGCACAAACTAATGATTGCCATTGGAGAATGGCACCAGGAAGCATACAGAGCATGAAACAAATCTTTCCCAGCACTGTTGACAAGAGATTTCTTCAATAGCTCGCGAAGTTCCGATAACTCAGATGATGTGAGTAAAATTAAATTTAATGCCTGAATATGAGTAAAAATTCTCAGTTAAAACACAGATTTATACTACAGCAAATTCAGGTCAATCATAAACTAGGGTGTGACAGTCAAAAAAATCTTCTTGTACACAATTATATTTATAACCTCTGTCCCAATTAGATAACACTATTTGCACGAAAATTCTGAATTCAGTCATTAAAAGTACTACCAAAATCCTTTAATTGTGGATTAGATTTTTAGATAGGAAAAGTCTAACCAATAAAAGAAATTCGTAAACAAATTATCAGCTAGACTGCTAGAGACAATCTAACACAATTCCAGCATCCTATGTCCAAAGCGGACAATAAAGTCACTTTATTCAAGAAAACTTTACGAGGAAGCTTATTTGGAAAAATTTATCCTTAACTTGCTAAACAATATCCACCATCTTAAAACACTACCGCAGTGTTTATCATGTCCTAATAACAAATATTTAGTTTGAAACGAAGTGAACTATCCACTCAAATTTTCACTGAATTCTACATATGGCCTTAGAAATTGATACCACCATACAGCTATCATGAAGGCATAAAGGACAGAAAAATTATATTCTGGTGATCTTATAAACTATGTAAGTAGACAAAATCAGACGAAGGTCATTCAGGGAAGCTTCGAGTAAGAAACGTCCTATTTGTAAATTCAGCGAACAAGGAAATCAAAGTTACTACAGCAAGCCTACAATAAGCGTTTATCAATCATCCTATAGTAACTTATGATGCATCACATAAGCCTCACACATTATTGTCTCTTAAGCCCACAATAAGCGTTTATCAATCATCCTGTAGTAATTTATGATGCATCACATAAGCCTCACACATTACTCTCTCTCTCTCTCTCTCTCTCTCTCTCTCCCCACTCCCCCCCCTCTCTCTCTCTCTCTCTCTCTCTCTCTCCCTCTCCCTCTCCCTCTCCCTCTCCCTCTCCCTCTCCCTCTCTCTCTCCCTCCCCCTCTCTCTCCCTCTCGCTCCCTCTCCCTCCCTCTCCCTCCCTCTCCCTCCTCTCCCTCTCTCTCCCTCTCTCTCCCTCACCCTCCCCTCCCTCCCTCCCTCCCTCCCTCCCTCTCCTCTTTCATCCCCTCTACTCCGAGCAATTCTATCCCAAAGCATGAAAATGCACACAGGCCCTAAGTACACGTTTCTGAAGCATTACGAAACTGAAACACATTCACAAAAAACATCCTACTATGAGAATGCTTGAAATTCTTTTTCCTCTTTCTCTTTTAGGGGGGGGGGAACATCTCATTAGTCATAATACTTGAGATATCAGTTAGAAATCAGCATTCCAATCTCACCTGCACAATACCAAAACTTTAAAAAAATATAAATGCCCTTTCAAAGATTCAGAAACTCTTCATTCTCTCTACAGCTCTTCGCTGTCTACCTCCTTGCCCTCTCAATAAATGAACATATTTTTTCAGCAGTATCAGCTGCAGAACCATTTTCATGTCCTTGGAAGTCAGATGGAAAAACTGAAGGAAGAATACACATTTAGTGGGCAGTTATATTAGAGAGGGAGGAAGATAAATGTTTCTAAAATGTGGACCACATTCAATGAATGCTGGTCAAAGTTGCAACGTCAGTTTGTGCCCAGAAGGGTTTTCGTTTTGGTAGTCTGGAGTCCCCACAAGTCAACCATTATTGTCGGTCTCACAAAAGAAATATTAGCTATGCTTCATTGCAACCACAACTCTAAATGATGAATACCATCAATGGAAATTCCCATACTGAATCCCCATTCTAAGCCATCAATCCTAGAATCTTCATCTACCTGCTCCATATAAACTGCAGTAGAACTGCGTAATTCCACAACGATGTCTTTAGCATTATATACCATCAATGGTCTTCTTTTTACCTCTAAGCTTTCTAAAATACCCTCAAAAGGTTAATGGTCCTCCACTTTCTCCTCAAAATTCCCATACTTTTTCCTTAACAAATGTTTTTTATTCAAAAAGTGGTGGACTCCCACTTTCACTCTCTACCTTTCTTACAAAACATTCCATTTTCTCTATGTAGTAGAACTCAAACGGAGGAAGTATCAACATCAAAAAAAGATCAACCAGATTTTTGATCGTTGGATCAGTATCCCTTGGATCTAACTTGCACGAATGCGTGTGAAATCAAGATGAAGCAACTTTTCTTTTTGTTTCCTCGCCACGTGCCCATCAGTCGTGCTATTCCCTTCAGTCTCTAAACTGGGTGACATCATTTTTGCTTGTTTTGTTCTCTTAATAAACTACATAATTTTTACCTTCTCTCTCCTTATGCCCGGACAACGGCTAGGTATGCTCTAATTAAAGACCAAAATTACAATTTGAAACTAAATCAATGATTAATTATGCCCTTACATTAAGGGGCGTTTGGTTTGAGGTATTCAAGAAAGGGTAAGGGAATCAAGTGAGTTGATTATCTTACTTGATGTTTGTTTAGTCAATTTAATGATTCCCTTTACCCTACCCTTTCCCCCAAAGTCCTTTACATCCATTCCCCATCCCCTCCCCAAGGGTTTCACTTACCCTTTCCTTGAAACACTATTGCCCACCACTTGACCCAACGACCAACACCACCCACCATCACCCCCTCCACTCTAACCACCGTGACAGCCCCATCAGCGTCACCCCAACAACCTACCGGAAAACCTCCAGCAACCCGCCGGCAAACCTCCACCAGCCCCGAAAAACCACCTCCATCCACCCCCGACCCTCCAACACCCTCGAAAAACCACCCCATCCCTCGAAAAACCACCCCCACTCACCCCAAATGCACCACCACCCACCGAGAAACCTCCCACCCACGAAACTCACATCACCCACCAAGAAACAGCCACCACCACCAAACAAAACCACCTCATCCACCAAAAAATTAACACTAGATCTACAAGACAGGAGAGAGAGAAAGAGAGAAAAAAAAAATTACCTTTGAGGGGGAAAAAGCGCCGGCAAAGGAAGGTGAACAGGGGGCGGGGGCCGGCGGCCGGAAGACGGTAAGCTATGAAGCACGGGTACTTCCCCAGGTTGTCGTTTCCCTACCGGGGACGGTACGGGTACGCCGGAAATACGTCCCCGACACGTTTCTAAATAATGGGGACGGTGAGTCATTTGGGGACGGCTAGGTTTTCTTGATGGGGACGTCTCGGGGACGGCAGAAGCAAGTTTAGAGGCGTTTTCTTGCTCTTCACTGAAATTTCAGCAAGCAAACACCAACAAATAGTCGGCGACGGCGACGCCACGGGAGAAGAGCAGGAGTAGTGGCTCATGATTGAGTTTGAGAGAGAGAGAGAGGGAGGGAAAATAAGTGGAGAGAGAGGAAAAGAACAGTATCACGTGATATCACTAACAAAAAGTATCACGTGATATCTTAGAAAAAAAAAAAGAACTTTGTTGCAAGCCAGCTGTCCAAGTCTAACTTTATTTTACTACCTTCTCTGTTGACTTTTTCTTCTTTTCTTTTTTAATACCCTTTTTTTGCTTTGGCAGGTGTCTTTAAAGATACTTTTCTTATTCATATTTTTTTGTTATGCCAACTTTTCTTATCCACTAGAAGGAAAATATAAATATTAAAAACGTAAAGTAATATTATTCTAGACTTACTTTGACAGTTTGATTCATTAAAAATAAAATAAATTTTTTCCAGATTTATTTTTTATTTTTTTTTTGCCGAATCCATGCCGTACCCGTTTTTTGAAAATTTGATTTTGCTGTTTTCCGTCCCCGTACTCGTACCCGTATCCATTTCCGTGCTACCTAGACGGTGAGGGGGTGGCAACCGGAAGGGGGAGGCGGCCGACGGGAGAAGGGGAGATTGAAAGAGAAGGGGGGGTGGTGGTTGCTCTAAAGGAAAAAGGTGGTGGTGGTGAAATTTTAGGGTTTTCCTTAGATATTAAAACAAACAACATTGTAAATCTAAGGGTTTAGGTTTCTATTCTCCTTCTTTCCCTTTCTTAAACCCTTTCCCTTCCCCGTTGTAAACCAAATGCCCCCTAATTGACAAATCTATTACATAAATCTAAAAAGAGCTATTGAAGGAACGATATTGTAACTTTGGGCTTATTCATGGTTATTTCCCTAAAAAGCCCTTACTTTATTGAAAGTAAGAGTAAAAACCATGTTATTTCCCTAAAAGCAATAATAAAAATAATATGAAGGGCTTGATCCACATCAGTATCCACCTTTCCTTTTCTTTTCCCTTCACTGCTTGTATTCCCTTCCCCTTTTCTTCGCTACTATTCCCCCTCCCCCTCTGCTTTCCTTATTAAGCTTTAATGAGAGCTGATGGGAAGTACAACACTAGGTGGTGCTTGAAAAGCAGATATTTCTTTTACGAGTGGACAAGAATGGTGGTGATGGCAGTTGATAGGGTTCTGGTAAGGTTGGAATGAGGGGACAAAAGGAAGACAGACAGGGGTGGTGGTGGTTAGGGGTGGACAGGAAGTGAAGAGTTCATGAACAATTTGGAATCTATTCCATTAAATATTGGTTCGATATATTTAGAATACCTAACAAGCCAAATTTGAACTCAATTGTGCTCAGCTCGTTGGCTAGTGAGGTTGTTAATTTGAGAAAAATAATAAATCTTTCAAATTTTATAAGAAAAAATTATATATAGTTTACCCCAACCCCAAGGCATATAATTCCAATACAAATAAAAAAAAACGTCATTGTAAACACAAATTGCCCAAGTTAAAACCATATGGGGCCGAGCTGTTACATCATTAGTATTTTAGTTTACAAGCGAAGCTCGAACAAGGACTTTAAGTTTGCGACAACTTCAAGCTCAGACTTGATGAAAATTAATCAAACTCAGCCAGGCCACACTAGAGTTCCACCCCAATTGTTACTAACCAAGTCGTAGTGGTGACGGTGATGATGGTGGTGGTGGTGGTGGTGGTGGTGGTGGTTGGGTAGTCTGACAGGGGGGGAAAGGGAGGGTTGGAGGCTGTGTAAATGAGAAGTGACCTCAGTAACGATAATCTCTTTCCTAACCTGCATATACTTCCTCCGTTTCTAAATACATGCAACATTTCCTACCTACATGCTATCTAATGCACTACTTTGTTCCTTCATATCTTTAATTATGTAAAAATAAAAATTGTAGAAAGTTAATATTATGAAAGTATGCATTAAGATCACTTGACTATCTTTTTTCTTATACATTTGTGAGAGAATGGGATAAAGTTAGTAGATGAATAGTGGTTATTATGCAAAAACTGCATATATTTAGAAACGGAGGACGTATTAAAACGTATGCAAGCCCCAATAGGACAATTAAAAAGCTTGGAGGAGTATTTATTTTTAAAGTGAAAAGAACATAAAATTAGTCTCAAAGACATGCATTGACCTCGCACTAACTCTAACAAAAAGAGAAAGAGTGCTAACCAAGAGCCTGCTGTAGCAACCTCGAAATATTGTCCAGATTAGCTAAAATGCAATCTAAGCAGAGTTACTTTTGCCCATGTGGCTGATAACATAGAACTATCATAGCATGCAGCTAATTTTTAATGTAAAATGACATGACGTGGAAGTCATGTGTTCAAGATAGCATATACAGATCAAAATACCATGTCGATTAACATTTTAGAAATTCAATTCAAGATGCATCAAGAAACATATACGGCTATACGCATTTAAAGATATTAGTAAATTTAAAAAACACATACAATGCGATGCAACTGGATGGGGGCCAGCATCATGTGTTATTGCACAAAAATACAGACCTGAACCATGATAGATGCAAAATCAAGATCAGTTTCCTTTTGAAGAATAGTGGAAAGCTCGCGATATACTGTTTGGGCACCGAGGAGTACACAGAGCCGCCGAATTATTAAAGCGCCCCGTCTGAGTAACAAAGAAAATCATAAAAGTCTGAGGAAGTTAGATAGGTTAACATAATCATGGAGAAAGGATGTAGCATGTTGGCACATTTCACAACCAGGCAAAAAGATTCATACAAAAAATACGGGGTTAAAAACTCACTTTTCTAGAAGAGAATTGTCTTTCTGAAAGTTCTGAAGCAAGAAAACCAGAAGATTGCGGAAGTGTACCGTGTCTTTAGCTATGCATGCATGCACCTCAAGCACCAAGAGCACTACCTAAAATACATGCAAAAGCACAGACTTCTGTCACTATATATAACCTCACAAGACAGTATCGCAAGCAATTGGAGGTAACACCCACAATGACATTACTTCAATGCCTCCATAGAAGTTCCCACCCTAGGTTGGGGGGTAAGATGGGGTCAAATGTATGCAACCTTGCCCTTAATCCAATACACATCACTGCCTTCTAGTTCACAATGAATAAGACGTGCAGGTAATTTCATACAAGTATAGTAAGTTAGATACTCCCTCCATTTGTTATTACTTGTTTCACGTTGATTTTCACATTTGCTAACGCACAATTTTCATGTATGATATAACTATGGATTACTAACAATTATTAAAAGGCAATTATATTAAAATATACATGAAGACAAATCCAATAACATTTTACATAATAACATTTGTTTTTAGATATTCGTAAGAAAAGTTGGTCAACATGAGGTATGTTAAAAGCGATGAAGTCAAAGTGGAACAACTACTAACATTGGAGGTCAATAGGAGTATCTTAGTCATTGTGTATAAGCAAAGAAGAAGTGCAACTAGTAGTAAAAAAAAGGACCAGTCCAGCATTATTCCATTGGTCTACTCAGCCAAGATATTTATTATTAGCTCCTGAAAGTCCATATTATTTTAGTTTTAAGGCAGGTAAAAGAAAACATGAAGCTGAAATAAATTGCTCAACTCCAAAAAAAGGCTGCAAAAAGGGCCTTAAACTGTATCTATATAAAATTTAATAATCAATATGAAAATTTATAGTTTCCATGATCAAAACTGACTTTAATTCTACACAATCTCACACTAAGCTGACAACCTACAAACAAGAGGAAAAGGAATCAATGCATATCTTCCAACCAAGAATACCCTCGCCATTATACAGCCAAGAAAACAAAATTTTGAAAGGTCTAAAACAACTAAAGCCTATCACAGCCAAAACCAACGATATTAATATTCACACATATTTTCTTCATCACAGCAGCTTAAAAAGTTTTGCAGACAAAAAGTTCACTTTTGTTTTAGTAAAATAAATAAAACGGGCCATAGCTTATATGTATAAAGGCAAATGTTTTTGGGAGTATAAAGCATGTCATAAGCATACCATGTCAAAGTTCAAAAATAAAGTTTACAAAGAAATACTACCTCCGTCCCTTAATAGATTGCCCATTTCTAATTTTGACACTATTCAAAGGTAAAGAAAGCCCTCAAAAAAATTTCCAATATATAAGAAAAAACATAGTCATGTGGGGTCTCGTTTGATTCATCTCATTGCGTACATTAAGAAAATCAAACTTTTATAATTTTTACTAATATGTAATTAAAGATATTAACGATACAAAACGTGCATTGGCAAACGTGCATGGGAGAAATGGGCAGTCTATTTAGGGACGGAGGGAGTAGATATTTAGAGAGATAATATACATAGAGAGTTTATAATACGAGAATAAAAAAGTGTGATACATAATAGACTATTAGAGATAATCAAGTAAAGTAAAATGATTACAAATTGTGACATACAATTTCCAGTAAATTCCTTACAATTCAATTTGTCCCTGTCTCTCTTTAATCTGCTCTTATTCTCTCGTTCTCTCTCTTCAACGTCCTATTCTATCACTTTTTCATTCTTGGATTTTCATCTTTTCCGTGGAAGCTTCATAAGCTTAGCTCTTTATTTCATTTCCCGATTTGTACACACTTCTAGTTCCCCCCTTCCTTTTTTTATCGTGACTTGTGAGCCTAATCCTATTTGACTTAGTAGTCACGTCAAGTAAATCCCCGTTTTTTTCCTTTTCTCCAAGCTTTTTTTATTAGTTTCTTTATCATAATTTTGAACAAGAATAAGTACTTAATTTAGGTTTAAGGTCTTTTTTTGTTTATTTATTTATTTTAATTGGCAAAGAATGTGTGCTCTTCTACAAGAAACAAATAACACAAAGCAAAAACTATACGTATAGACATTATAGATAAAGGTGTGCCTCGCCTACAGGATGCATAGTTCGAAAATACGGTATCGGTCACGATCGCGATAACGGTCACGGTGATGCGGGAATGGGGATGATGTGGTTGTCGTACCGCCAAATATCGGCGCATATCATGAGATATCCCTGTTGCCTGAAACGCGGTTTTTGTACACCTTTACAATGGTGCAGGATATGTTCGGCAGATTTGAAAACCTTTACGACACGCGCAATACGATACGATGCGGCCTTGTTTTGACACCATGACAGGATGCATGTGCCTTCGCCTCGTGCTTTGGCTCTCGCGGTGCTTTGCACCTTAGTGCGCCTCGTGCCTTTTAAAACTAAGGAACAAGTATGATACAAAATTGGATCCTCATCCAAAGCCGAGTTGAAGTAACCTAAACTATTTAACCCAAACACAGCAAGCTACTTCACTTCTTTAAAATTATATATTACTCCCTTCGTCCTATATTAATTGCAACACATTTCTGCAAAAAGGATTAAGAAATAAAGTGGGAGATGAGCTTATTATTTTCGGTTTTTTCACCATATAGCCCTGACAAAAAAATTTTATTCACCAAATACCCCCACTTTTTTCAAAATTCACCATATACCCCAGAGTTTCTAAAAAATTACAAAAAATAACCTTTTGGCTAACGACCGTTAGATCTCCGTTAGTGGTTAACCTAATTAAACCCTCTAAAGTCTAACCCAAATTAACTCATCTAAACCTAAACTTAACCCTAACCCTAACCCCTACCCTAACCTTAACCACCCAACGACCACCACCTGACCCCAAGCCCCACCACACATGGAGGGGGGCTGCGAGAGAGGGGGGGTGGGTGGGCTGGGTAGATTGAGGGGGGGCTGCGGGGGAGATCGAGGGGGGGTGGTGGTGGGTTAATGTTGGTGGGTTAGGAGAGAGAATTAGGGTTACTTAGGGTTTTAGGGTTAATTAGGATTAATAAATAACGGAATTAACCGCCGTTAGTCATTAAGGGCATTCTAATGTATTTTCAAGAAACTGAGGGGTATATAGTGAATTCTGAAAAAAGTTGGGGTATCTGGTGAATAAAAATATTTATCAGGGGTATATGGTAAAAAACCGTATTATTTTATTGATAAAGTTGATTTGATTAAAGATACTGGACATATTGTTTTATGAGTAAATTGTGTGGGTCCTCTAATTGAAGGTGGGTGTGGGTAAGGGGTTATAATTTTGTTATTGTTTCATCATTTTTAACAAAGATGTGGGGTATAGTTGTATGATGAGAAATAATAGTAAATAGTGGATCCATGTCTAAAATGGAAGTGTTGCAATTAATATGGGATGATCGAACACGGAAAGTATTGCGATTTAATATGGGACGAAGGGAGTACATACTTTATATTATAAATCTTCTAAAAATAATTAACCTTTTCTATATTACTTTATACCATACATGTTTCTCTATGTTCAAAAGTAAATAAAATACTATGATACTCGGACACGGTAAAATCTCCATCATACTCGTTTCGACACGACACTGATAGTACGAAATACGTGTAAGATCCATTATTTGCACTCGGACACGGCGCGGAACCCTAATGAGGCTTGAAGTCCAGATTGAAGTCTAAATTGAATCACAAAAGAAGCATATTTATGAGGCTTTTATTCGTCAACATAAGGCAAGCCCAACTCCATAATCGATTTCCCGTTGACGGTGATGGAAACAGAGTCGCCATGGTCGTTGTTGAAGAGGCGATGAAAGGGAGAAAGAAGACCAGTATTCTGATTGGGAGGGGAGAGTAGAGAGAGGAATACAGAGAAGAAATAACCACGTGATTTCTACTAAATAAAGCCACGTGATTGAGAGGAGTAGAGAGAAATAAATTTTGCTGCCAGCTGTCATCTTTTTTTTTGTCCTTTTCCTTCTCACCTTTAAATGAGGGGTATCATTTTCATTTACAAAGAATTTCCCTGCCAGTCAAAAGTTTTACCTTTATTTTTTTTACTTATTAAAAGTTGTCGACTTTTGAACTTCCTGTTCATTTTCCTAATATACCACAGATTTATTCTGAACACTTCTAACTTCTAAGGAGACATTATTGGTTTTTCAGATTTTCAAATGAGATTATATAAAGAAATTAAGATAAAAGTGAGTATCATATTTGTTTATTAGTCGTATCCCCGTAACTGTGTCCATCTTTAGGACAGTGTCCCTATATCCAACACTCAGATTTGTACCCGTATAGGATACTCGTACCCGTGTCCATGTAACATAGATAGGGGTCGGCTCGATCGAAGCTCGGCTCGAGAGGGCTCGACACGAGTTCGAGATCGGCTCGAGACCTTAACGAGCTGAGCCGAGCCTCGGCCTAGTGGAGTTGGGCTCGAAAGCTCGCAAACATGTTCGAAAAATTTTAAAGTCTACTTTTTTATACATTGATTCTAATCTAACTTGGATTTCCACTAAAAAAATATAAGGGCCAGTTTCAAGCCCACTTCAAGGGTTTTCGAAAAGAACTTGGGTCACTAAAAGAAAATAAGGCCCAGACTCCCAGAAGTAGAAAAGAATGACTAAAATACTTTTCTACTTCCTAGCCGTTCAAAAACCCTAAATCTCTAATCTCCAGACTCCTCACTAACAGTTCTCCAGCTTCGCACACTTGACGGTGGTCTTCGGCGGCAGTAGCGTGGTCTTTGGCGGCGAGCAGCAGCCGACAAGCAGGATGACAGATACTTTCTGTTTTTCGTTTTTATTTTTCTTTTTCGACTTTTTATTCGCATTTGTCTGAATATTTTCGTGAATATATTTCGATCGTATGTATCTAAACATTTTTCATTCTAATTTCTAAGATTGATTTTTTCTATGTTTTCGTGAATATTCTAAAGATTGTATCTAAATATTTTCGTGAATACTTTATGTTTTGTATGTTTGTCAAATGAACTTTTATTGAAATTGGATTATGAGCTTTTTATTGAAATTAATGCTTTTAATTGATTTATTTGATTGAAATGAACTTTTATTGAGATGTAGTTGCACAAAGCATGGTTGTTGAAATGCATAGAAAACGTTTTCGAGCTTTTTCGAGCCGAATAGTTCGTGAAACTTCTTGAGCCGAGCCGAAGTATTTTTTTTTCGAGCTCGGGCCGAGCCCGGATTTTCGAGCCCGGGCTGAGCTCGGTCCTTCCCATTCTCGAGCTGAGCTGGTTTGGTCTCGGCTCGGCTCGTTAACACCCCTAAACATAGATAATAGATATAAATCATATTAGTAGAAATACAAGGACTAGAGTCATATTATATAAAACCAACACTAGTTGAGTCAACCCTCAATATCATAGACTCATTCTTCATGTTCCGAGTTAAGCTTAGCCAAAGTTAAGCTTATGTTGTGTCATAAATTTCTAACCATCACATTTGTTCTCAACAATTTCCAGGCATAACAAATAAGAGCATTAGTCCCTGGAAGCTATTCCCATCCCCCCCCCGACATACCTTTTTTTCGTTTTTCAAACTTAAGAATTTGTGACCCAAACAAAGGTCACAAATACCAAAGTTGCAAAGAAAGAGGAGAAATTATGATCTATGACATTTGGAGAAAAGAAACCAGCAAAATACATGATATGTGCAGAAGGACAAGCAGAACAGGAAGTTACCTCATCTGAAGAATCAGAGAGCGCTTTGAGAAGTGTGTCAACTATATCACTTAGAAATAATAAAACCTGTCCAAAGTTTAAAAATTATTAGATCAACAAGACAACAAGATTTAAATTTTGGTACAAGTGGAAACACGAATATCTAGAGAGACAACTATCACGCATCACCTAACCTTTCGATCGTACCAAGGCCTTGTTATTTTCACCTTAAAAAATAAGTTTCTCGGGGAAACTTCAGGTAACTTCATATAAAGGCCAACAAATTCTGATAGGGATACCGAATTTATTTTACAACTCAAATCGAGTTCAGGTAATTTCACACAAGTTCAACAAAGGAGAATAAGGTGAAAGGAGCCAAACCCAAGCGGGGTTAAATGACACCAGATATTGGAAATATGTTATCAAAAAATACTTCTTTTCATAAATCTTGGCAAGAGAATCATGTGACAAGATCACACGAACATACTCCCTCTATTTCAAAATACTTGCTACACTTCCCTAAAATGCAAATGTCACAATACTTGCTATATAACATAAATGGACTTCTTTTACCCATAAACTTTCTAAATACCATAAAAAATAATGACTGACACAACATAATTTACCTCACAGATTGCCATGAAATTCATAAAAAGGAGATAATGTCTGACACTCCTATATGCTTAGGTACAACTATGAAATCAAAAAAGATCAGACAAATTTCTGTATAAAGTTCCAGATAGAGAATTTACGGAGGTACCTCACCACGATGCTTTTCTAAAAGAGCTGAAATCCAGTGCAGTGCTTCAATACGAGTGGCCTCCCATTCACTCGATAAATGTCTGCAAAGAAACAGCACATAATCCCCGACTACTTCACATGAAAAACTAACTTTTAAAACAATATATGTGACGTAAAGAAACAAGCAACAAGATTTTCATGTTTTCATAGCTGAAAATTCCTGGAATAAAGAAAACCAGAAAGAAGATAGATATACACAATTCGAGATCTAAAGATTCTTCTAGATAAAAAGAAACATACCTCTTTGCAACAGCAAGGATTGCTCCTACATCAAATCCTTCACCTGGAGCCGCCTTGAAGGAACGAAGTTCTTCATTGGTTTCCCGAGCAACCTGGCACATATTATTCAGAAGGTAATGATTTCTCATCAGTGTCATGAAATGAGAGCATGTAATAAGTGCAGAATAAATGAAAAAAGCAGCTTACAACTATAATTTTCTCCTCTTTGTCAGAAATACAGGGCAATATGGCTCCCAGAATATCAGCATAATACGGAACAAGCTGATCACCACCTAATTTAACAAATTCATTAATCTGCAAAGTTAAAAACCACGTCAAATTCATCACTCTGCAAAACTTTAAAAACCACATCAAATTTGTGTAGTAACAAACAATAATCAAGAAGTAAATATATGGGTGATACAGAAGTACAAAGAAGAATAACTACATCAGACTCGTAAAAAAATATTGCTGATGAACATTACTTTCAGTCTATTAAAAATTCATACCCAGGTAATGGACGTCTGACGAGTAAATTCATCAGGAGCACCCGCCCTTTGCACCAATATTTCCGCCATGCGACCATAATCTACAGACTTTAGCAGAGCAACTCCATAATCAGAGATACACAAACATGAAAAGGAAAGAACAAGTTTATTCACAAGAAAAAGACATTGGTTCTGGGCACAACATTAGATCATATCATGACTTCCGGAGATTACAGAACATATTAAATAAGGACATATTATCATCGGAAGTAGAAAGCTAACTGGGGAGTTCTTGATTTCTTGGAGAAACTCTGTCAGTGCTGAGTCAGCTTGTTGTCGTATTTCATGGCTAGAATCGCTTAACATATTAAACAAACCTGAAATTGGACACAATATGAACAAGCTATCAAATGGGATCGGATAATGAAGATATCAAAGTACCAAAATCATATAGGAAAAATTACCATCAAGGAAATCAGGAAGAAATCCAAGCATATCGATATCAGGAACACTGTCCAAGACAGTAATCCATCCAACCAGAAATTGGCGAACATAGGGATTCAGGACATTCATGCGCTCTCTCAGCAATGGTATAAATTCTTCAATGCTATGTAAAACACATAAAAACCACTTCAAGATATTCTCCAAGAAATGATAATACGATAGAACTTTTTCAACAACATTAAACGTAAGGTGAAGCTTGAGAAATATCAGATGAATTACCTGAATTGATCGCTTTCTGTCACAATATCCTGTCCAAAAAATTGAAGCTTGAGATTAATTATGATATAAATTTTATGGACATATAACTTAAGAAAATTGAGAACAGAATGATCACCTTTACAAGCCGGTCTAAGAGATGAGCAGCACTCTGCACATTAGCATCAGAATCTGCAGATAGCTTGCACAAGGCATCAAAGATCTGGTTGAAAAACACAATGAAATCCCCTCTTACAACCTACAGAAAAGAAGAAATGTGTGAGATCTATACCATGAATAAGCCCAAAAAAAAAAAAATATACTTGTCTAAACTCTCACCTTTGCAATGTTATACAAAGCTTCACAAGCATAATACCGGACTCTACTATCTTGATCGGAAAAGGAATGGAGCACAGGTGGTACAATTTGCTGAGATTTGGGAACACAACAGCAGTGAACAATTAATAAAGGAAATCAGTGCTATAAAACTGCTAGTAAATCAGCCACAATGTAAATTAGACAATCTGATAATTTCAACATGCCTCAAAGAAAATTTCAAGTAAGAAAATTTTCAGCGCCCGAAGACCAATGGGCATCTCTGTTCCAGTAGACCATAAACAACTATATTAGTTTGCTGCCAGAAATGTCACCAGTTTCATAAAATGAGCTACTCAAAAATGGATTCAAGTAAATGGAAAATATGATCCTCCTAAACGTTAATTAAAAAAAAAAATCAGAAGATAAGTACCGCCTCATCACCGCTCACCATCCACCACCAACCCCTCGCTTCCCACCTCCTCACCTATCCTAGTTTCGTTACCTCAGTCCCTTTCCAACCTTATCCCAAACCATAAGCACCTTTATCTCCTTTTAACCAATTGAACCAATAAACAATGGCGATCATGGAGTGTTGACTGGTTATATAAGTGTCATAATGAAATAGGATCACCATGCTCCTCTGTATGATATGCTTAGTATTAGATATATCAATGCATTTGATTTGTGAAATCCATACTTAGTGATTCTCCTCATTTGCTTCGTCATCATCTTCAATTCCCGAAAATCTCACAAAATATAAATTTTACATTTCTATTACTTCAAAACAATTCATTTAACGGTCAAGATGACCCACTCCAATTGGTCCATTAAGACCCATATTGTCACTCTCTTTTGAGATGCAATAATTTAATGATAAAAACTGCCTCAACTAAACATACAGATCTGGTGAAGAGCAAGCCAGCATAAAAAATAAAAATAAAAAGATGAAACAAAGAGAAAGCTAGAGAGCAAGGAGCCACTTGCAGATGCCGATATCGACTACAGCAATCGGCACTTTAGGACCTGTGTTCTTGGGAGAGACGAGAAACCAAAAGCCAAGAGAGTTGAAAGAGCACACAGAAATTGAGTAGAAGCAATAGAAGAAACCTAAGTCAGCCCAAGCCAACAACGCTCTGCAGTAGGTAAATTTTCCTTTTTTTCTATATGAAATCTGAGTCAGATGGTTACCTGGCAAGGGACGCACATGAGATTCAATAACCATCCCCAACAAACGCCTAATCGTCCACAATAAACCTGAATTGTCCCTCAGGGATATTTAAGGCCCGACCCCTTCCCTGGTAGACAGGACGCCGGCTAGACATTCCCATTCTATGTAGCTTCAAAATGCTCCTTTATCTCTTTCTATGTTCAGTATCTGCACTAAACAGGGCACCCCACGAAGGAGATAAAATACAGGCCTCTTCGATGCTTAAAACTAAGTTGTCAAATTTATTCGAGGTGGAGTTATTCATCAGAAACCTTCCCATGCAGATCTTTTTAGTATTTTTTCTAATCTAGCCTAATCACTAATCCTTTTCTGATTGCCAATTTCATGTGGAAGGCTAAGGTTTTCCTCAAGGTAAGAACTTCCATGTAGACACAAATGCTATAATACTCTATGATAAGCTCCAAAGCAAAGACCATTTTGGATATCACTAGGAGGAGCCAGCATGTCTTTCTTCATTGTCACGTAGATACGAAAGAGGTTTATTTTATAGTGCATGAGTTTTAGGGTTTGCTCCTTTAGTGTTTAAGATTTCCTCCAAATGCGATTAGTGGATTCAATGGCATATTGCCTTCATGGAAATATTGCCAGCAAACTCGTACATCTTTCCCTTAATTCTGTTTGACATGTAAATCGTTTTTGGATAAATCATAAAAGAATATATTAGAAAAACACCAAGGGTATGTCACTTATATAACATATTCGACAAAAAAACTTACACCCTCAAGCTTACAAAAAGCAATTTTATCACTTTGATAGTAAAGTAATTGATAATGTAATGGATTATTAAGCTTCACGAAAGTCGAAGTTGTTAAAGGGGCCAATTTCTAAGGCTTGTATCCACCTTCTATATATTTTAAGTAATCATTTACTAACCCAGGATAGAGTAATGTTACTCATTGGTGGTGACATTTTCCTCCATTAAAGTAATAAAATTATATAAGCCTCATCATGGCAATTAAAAGTTTCCTCAACTATTTAAGATTCATTAAAACTCTGTCGGTCAAAATTCAACCTTTTGATTATGATCAAACATTAATGCAATCAATATGATGTATCATGTATGCGAACTTCATTCTCCACTACGCACACTTACACTTTGTCTAGATAGCAATAGAAGGGAAAAGGAAGGGGAGGGAGAACATGGAGCTCCAATTTCCCTCCAAATCTCTCCAATTTAGGAGGGAAGAAAATGATGTTTATTAAAGAGGAAGGGAAAACATATCCTTCCCTCTCCCTTCCCTTCCTTCCCCCAATCCCTTATCCAAACAAGGGAACTTGTTCCCCTCCCTTTTCCTTACTTCTCTTTCCCTCCATTTCCTCCTATGCACACAAACTGTTAAAGTCATTGCTGGAATTTACTCCACATTCCCACCAACGAATGGCATACCATAATACAATAGCCTTTAAGAGCACGTTTGGTTCGTGATTTTTGGGCTCCAAGAAACGGAATCAATTATCGTTTCCCTTTCTTTTTGTTTGGTTCAACCCCTCATCAATCCATTACCATTACTTGGTGGTAATGGACTCCCCTAATTTGTTACCCTTCCCTCCCCCTCAAGTAACAAAATACATTATTTGGTGGTAATGGTTACCATTTCATTTCCATTCCATGGCTTAAACCAAACACCTAATAAAGCTAACCATTTTTGTTACCATTCCTCTCCTCCATTTGTTTTTATTCCTTTCCATTACATACCTTGAACCAAACAACCCGTAAGAGTTGCCAAATTAGAAGATACAAAATAATTAGGATAATTTGTATAGCTACTTAATTAACCCATAATATTTGCATCTCCCCTATATCAATTTAGACCCAAATTCCTGACAAAGTAGCAATGGATTATAAATAAGCTCAAAGATCACACAACCTGCTTTTATATCCGTACATATGAATTCCCCCAAAACAACATATAATCATTAATGTGCAACGAAAGAATGAATCCTGACCTCAAGATGTTGGGCTGCTTCACTGGTCAAACCAACAGTTGCTGCGGCTAATCCAATCAATCCGCCCTGACGAAATGAAAGCAAACAAAACTCAGCTCGACTCAACATCACTACAATTCCATAGAAGACTCAAAGTACTCAACACATTATCAAGAAATAAACCTCATACCTTTCGATGATTCGCCTGCGGTGAATAGGTGAATTCCTCAGTCAACAAATTGATCACAGCCGTTATCTTCTCATGATCTCCAGCTACAGCCAATTGCTTCACAATTCCTTCAACCTGTAAAAAATACAATCCAAAACCCCAATCACTTCCCAAAAAAAAAATCATCGACAATATGATTTTTCGAAACCGCAATTCAATCATTTAAACAACCTCAAGAGCAGCATTCTTCCTCTTCTCATACAACTTATCGGCGAGGTTACGAAGCACAGATGCTGGAATTATTGAGAGTGCATCGGCCATAACAAGATCACAGATTTCACAGAGCAAAGATTGATTGTTGTGTTTTGGTTTCGCTTGATGATGAACAAACGTCAATCAAGTTGAAGCAGTAGCATGGTTAAAATCGAGGTCGAGGTCGAGGTTGATGTTGATGAGTTGTGTTTTTAGGGTTTTTCTCGTCTGGATCGTAAAATTCATTTATAGCAAAATTCACACATGACAAGTTTTTCAACTTACCAAAATTCAACCACAGATCTAGGAATTTTAAACACACCCATCACTCATTATTGCAAAGTGCAAATTTTGGATAGTTTTTCTACTCGTCACACTCTAAAGCTTTTAATAGTTGCACATAGCCATATAGGTTTTCACCAAAAACAAAAAAAAAACCATATAAGCTTTATTTCTGATATAGCTATTTATCTTTCTTTCTTTTTTTCTCTGTACATTTTGGTACTTCTGTTGAGTAAAATCTATATTCACCAAATATATTTAAACTTTTCAAAATTTATCGTAAGCAAATTTATTTACTTAAAAATCATTACACGCTCTCAATAGTATTCCTAATCATTATTGTATACAATTTGATTTTCTTTTCATACATTTTGTTGACCCTTAATGTTTTGATGATGACAATGATATGAACACCAAACTAAGGTAGCTAAGTATTCAAAGAAAATGTCCCTTTGATGCAAATCACTCAAGAAGTTTGAACTTATCACAATTAACAAGGAAATTTCTAGATTAGCCAAAGTAGATGAATGACTAATGCTCTTTGAATTCTGCCAAAAAACGAGAGGTTCTCTCTCTTTTTTCTCTCTCTAGAAAATATCCTCTATAACTCTTTTTTTACAAAACTCATTGATCATCGCACTTGACTTCTTTTACCCTATCCTCTACCTAACTCTTTATGTGAATTAAATCCTTTCAATTTCAGTTCCTTAAAATTATCTTTGTTTGTGTCAGTTGTGGTTTCGCTTTGTTCGTTTTAGTGGCCTCATCTTTGCTATCTTTGGTATTACAAGCATGGATAACGCCAACTCGAATTCTACTTCAAATTTTGTGATCTTTCATAGAAAACAAGGTCCTTTCATAAGAACTCCTGTGGAGGAATTCCCGAATTTCACTTTCAATCTTTCTTTAACGGTTGTGTGTAAGTTTTTGGACACACGAGTATTTGAAACTTCTGAAATTCAACAATGGGTAGATTCGTGGATTTCTCTAGGACGAATTTCAGTCTCGAAAGAGCATAAACTTTTTTTCTTCCATTGTCATGAGGTTGAAGATAAAAAGAGTCTGTTAAAAATGTATGGTACGTTAAATTATAAAGGAGCGTTACTGGTGATTAAACCTTGGAGGGTTACAAACTCTTTCAAATCGTTTAATTTTTCTCAAGCAGCTATATGGGTCAAGTTAGAAGGTTTACCTCTAGTTTACAACTCTATCATTTGCTAATATGATCTTATCTAGAGTTGGTCGATTGTTGTGGTTTGATAATCATTCGGAATCTCTCGGGTTTAAAGAAGTATTATCGAGCACTCATATGGGTCAAAGTTAAATCTTCATTAATTCCGGGTTTTTTTGTTGAAGTTGGTGAAGGACATACAATTTGGGTTGATCTCAAGTATGAGGGAGTCTTCATATATTGTAAAAGGTGTGGGAAAATTGGTCATAAAAGTTCAAGGTGTTCTAAGTCGTGGGAACAAGCCAAAAATGACATAGATCGTGCTTTATCTCGCGGTGTGTGATCGGGATGTTCCTCTTATGCTAGGACAAGAGCATGCTCCCTTGTATACAAATCGATTGATTAGGTTGCCATCAATTCCTAGATACACTCGCAACTCTAGTAAGATTAGATGGACCTGCATGAGGAGGATGTTTTATCTCGACTCAAGTAGTAGCTCTGGGAGTAATGGTGATGAAGATGATCCCAATAATGATAATGGTCATGATGTAGAAATGCATGATTATCATGATTCCAAGTGGAGATCATACAAAGATCGGCCATGATGAGCCCGGGAAGTGGGGTACATTCAGCAAAACGAAGGTGTTTTAATGGGATAGGAAGTGGAGTTTTTGAGGAGGGAGAATGTAGTAGAAGGCATTGGAGTTGGAACTCGAAATGGGAGGGTTGTTTGGAACAGGATAGAGGCTCGGAGGAGTTGGACGACGCCAACAGCAGCAAGTTTAGTCCTACTGACGGCAAAACGTGTCAACATCAATGTACTGAAGCAGCCATGATGGAAGAAAACGCAACGTCTGATTATGCACGTGATGTTGGGTGTAATAATATTCACATGCGGCAATTAAAATTAGGAGAGGATTGTTTAAGTATTCAGCTGGGTAATAAAAAATGCAGAAGCAGTAAGTACAAGCAGGGGCTTTTGAAGAATCAACACGTGGGCAGTAGGGGGAAAACCATTTCTTGGTTTTTGTGGAACAAAAAATATAGAAATGAAAAGAAAGTCAAGGAAAGGTAATCCTACCCATTTCCTTTCAAGGTCCCGGTTTTTGAAGAAAAAAATAACAATGTTTTTGCAGCTAAAGTTTGCACGTGGAAGCTTAAGAAAGCAGGCAGTTGTAGTTGTTTATTGGAGTTGTCTAATTGTGAGGATAAGGATGAGCTTTCTTTTTTAAGTGCTTCTTCTTTAAGAATTGGTGAAAGTGAGAAAGTTTTTACAACACCATTTTCACAGTCTTCAAATTTTTCTATCTCTCTTCCACGTGGATGTCAAGAGGTAGTAACTATGAGTAACTCCTCCACTACTTCAGGTCAATCACCCTTGGGTGGAGAGTTACTACTACAACCACCTTTTGCTGATAATTTAGGAAATCTCTCACCTACTGACTTACTCCTTCAAGCCCAGCCAGAAAAGTTTTGGACTCAACCTAATATTGAACAAGTTGATCCAGGAGACTTCGGGTTTAACAATCTGCTTGCTGACAGCCGTATATTATTGCAACAGAAAACTGCTAGTATTGAGTCTTCTGAAGATATCTCGGGCCCATGGGTTGTTATTCCAGAAGACTCCCCTCCATCTGTCTTTGTTGACACGAGGTCGCATCGGGATCCTGGCTGGATTTCAAATTTAAATAACATAAGGAGGTCACCTCAAACTCCTTTACAAGTGCCAGGATCTCACTCATCTTTACAATCAGGTTCGTCCAGTTCTTATCATTCTGCTTGTCGTAATCTTCCTACAGTTCAATTTACAAACCTACAAATTCTCCCTTTTATTGGAATTTCGGATCAACTTGAATATATGGACTCTATTTTGCCCTCGTTACTTGCAAAATCCGGACCATCCAAGTTTGAGGAGGGAATCATTATGAATGATGGAACGAAATCAGTTGATGAAAATAATGATGCACATGGTAATTCATACAAGACGGTCGTGGGGTGTCCAGAAACCGAGAACATGGATCCAAAATCTAGTGAGGAAATCGCCCGCTTCTTCCCGAAGGGCCGAGACTTTAGTACGACAACCTCGAAAAAGAGGCCGACCACCGTTGCCTATGGATGAATCGGGAAATATTATTAAAGATGCTTAAAAACGCAAGGTAAATGAATTGGGCTCCCTGGTTGATGATATTGACTTCAAGATTTGGGCGAAGGAGGAAAGGCGCAAAATGTTGGCAAAATATAAAATTGAGATCGAACAAGCTCATGAAGGCCACGAGACTGGGCCTAATCAGTCTCCGGGGGCCATATGATTATTTTGTCATGGAATTGTAGGGGATTAAATGATACGGACTCCTCTACAATTCCATATTTGTGTTGGCTTGTCTGCAAATTTCACCCTACTGTGTTATTTCTCTCTGAAATTAAAGTTGATAGTGTACTTATTTCTAGGTAGGTTTGTATAATATAGATGTGGTAGATGCTAATGGGTTTGCCGGGGGTTTAGCTCTTATGTGGGATGTCAATGTTAATATCAATGTATGTAGCAAGTCGCAGCACTTTTTTATATGTAAGATATGGGATGTACTTAAAGATGATAAGTATGAATGGAACTTAGCTTTTGTGTATGGATCGCCGTATCAACAATCACGAGCTGTAGTTTGGGAGGAATTAAAATATTACATTGAGAAGGAATCAAAAAATTTCCTAGTTTGTGGGGACTTTAATCAATTGGAAAATAGTGACCAAAAATTGTGCGGTACTACATTTATAAGTGGAAGGGAATTTTTCTTAAATTGGAAAATGGAATTGGGAATTTCTGAAATTTCATCAGTTGGACCCAAATTCACATGGTGTAATAATCGCGAGGTGGATGACCGAATATATGAACGCTTAGACATAGCTTATGGCTCAGAAGAGTGGATTCAGGCTCATCCTGATGCTAAGATGATTATCCTCCCAATTATGGTGTCGGATCATAGTCCCATAATTATTTCAACGACTCCATTATCAAAGCGGAAAAAGAATCTTATTAAATTGGAATCATGGTGCTTGAAGTTTAATGAGGTCAAGAACATCATTATGGATAAATGGAATCAACGTGTTGAGGGTTCACCAATGTTCAAGCTCTCGAAGCAGGTGGCTCTGGTAAGATTTCATGTGTTTAAGTGGTGTAGAGATAAAAAAAAGATGGCCATGGATTAGGAGAATTGGTCGGAGGATTGTCAAAAGGCACAATTATCAGTTTAAAATGACAGTAATGGTTGTCAGGAAGCAGAAATTCGGGAACAGGTGCTAACTAGGATTCAGGTTCAACTTGATTTCTGGAAACAAAGAGCAAAAGGTAAATGGGTGGCGCTTGAGGATACAAATTGTAAATGGTTTTTCCGTAAAGCGAAATCGCGGAAAATGAGGAATGAGATTTTAATACTTAAGGATGATACGGGTGCTTGGGAAACAGAAAGGAATGATATTCATGATATTATTTCAAAATTCTATTTGAACATTTTCCAATCAACTTGTCAAAATTGGGATAATGAAGTGTTGGAAATGACGAGGGACATTGCTCATTCTATCCCAATTTCAGAAATACAGAGGCAAAATTTGAGCTATATTGTGACTGAACAGGAAATTATTGATGCCATATTTCAATTGGAAGGACTGAAAGCGCCAGGCTCGGATGGCATGCCAGCAATTTTCTATCAGCAAAATTGGAAGGTTATTGTGAAGGATGTTGTTGCAGCTGTTGCTCATTTTTTTTGATAATGGGTATTTTTTTACAGGAATGGAATTCTACGCTTATCTGACTTATACCAAAAGTTCAACATCCTGAGGTAGCCGGGCAATTTCGTCCTATAAGTCTCTGCAATGTCATTTACAAAATCATCTCTAAAGTACTGGTCAATAGGTTAAAACCAATTTTGCAATCTTTAGTATCCCCTTTTCAAAATGCATTTATCCCGGGGTGGTTGATGTCCGATAATTGTCTGTTAGCGCATTAAGTTGTCACCTTCTTACAAAGGCGGAAACGTGGTAGTGAGTATCTTGCAGCTTTAAAAATTGATATGTTTAAAGCATATGATAAGGTAAATTGGGATTTCTTACAATGGCTCCTACAACGAATGCAATTTCCAGAAAAGGTGCAACATTGGATCATGCAGTGTGTCACTACTGTTACGTATTCTATTTTGATTAATGGTGAAAATACGAAAAGGTTCAAACCAAAATGTGGACTACGACAGGGTGATCCACTTTCACCATATTTATTTATCTTAGTAATGGAGGTGTTTTCTCGAATCTTTGGTTCAAGCGAGAGAGAGAGATGTTGTTTCAAGGAATAAGAGTTTCAAAGAATGCAGCTTCGGTTTCTCATCTTTTCTTTGCAGATGATTCCCTCTTATTTTTTAAAGCAACACCTCAATCTTGTGCAACTATTAAGGATATTATTAATCATTTTAGTCAAATATCAGGAGAAGTCATTAAGTTTTCCAAGTCATTAATCATGTTTAGCCCAAACACTCTACAGAACTGTAAAGATAGTATGAGAAGCATCATTGGAACTCCGGCATCTGAAGAGTTAGGACGATATTTGGGTAATAATATCGAAATAGATGGCCGCGATAGTAAGTTCCTACCTATTCTTGAGAAAATCCAGAGGAAGGTGGGTACCTAGAAGCATCTTGCGCTTTCCCATGCAGGAAATATTCTCCTTATCAATGCCGTCCTCGTATCGTTATGTCAACATGTGCTTTCTGTTTTTCTGCTTCCTAAACGAATTTCGACTAGCATTAATGCGATGTTTTCAAGATTTTTGTGGAAATCTTCGTCAGGATCAGGATCAGCATCAATTCAATGGGCAAGCAAGAAAAAGGTTGAACTGCCTAAAGGAATGGGAGGTCTGGGGATTCGGAATGTCAGAGCTTTTAATACGGCGCTTCTGGCTAAACAAGCTATGAGATTGCATAACAGGGATGATCTACTTATTTCTAGAGTTTTGTTAGCCAAATACAAAGGATCGCATGTCTCAATAGGATTAAAGCATCAACATATCAGTCCGTCTTCGTGGGGTTTCAAAGGTATGTGTTGGGCAATTAATCAATGTAGGACATCGTTCAGTAGAGTAATTGGAAATAGAGCTGACACTCACATTATGAAGGATCAATGGGTTATGGGAAAACCCATAGCTTTAAAAAGGGGTGGTGATTTAGAACAATTGGGTGTTCAACACGTGAAGGACCTATTCATTCCAGGTTTGAAGAAGTGGAATGCATCGCTAGTTTGGAGGATATTCCCTAAGGATGTTGCACACAGGATTTTGTCAATCCACTTGCCGAGAGACAGATGTTAAAGATTCTTACATATGGAATAGAACGAATATTTGGAATTCTCACGGCGAAGATGCATATGCTTTGTTGCAATTGTCATCGAAGTTGCAAACCAGTCGAGTGTAGATAGTAAATTTTGAAAGAAATTATGGGCAATGAATATGAGGCTGAAATGGAAAGTCTTTGTTTGGCGTATACTCCCTCCATTTCATTTTAATTTACTCACTTCACTTTGGGGAGAACCAAGGAGAAAGTGCAAAAGTATGAGAGAAAGCGAAAAGGTGGAGAGAGAAATTGAAAAGTGAGAGAGAGAAATTAAAAAGTGGGTTGAAATATTAAAAAGTGGATGACATGGGTGGAAAAAGAGGAAAAAGTAGATGTGACATGTTACCAAAAATAGAAAAAGCAACAGTGTGTAGATTAAAAAGAAACGGACCAAAAAGAAAGTGTGTAGATTAAAAAGAAACGGAGGGAGTATTAATGAAGGCTTTGGCATTAAATACCAATCTCAGGAGAAGAAATGTTAATGTTCCCGAGAGATGTTATCTATGTAAAGAGGTAGCAGAAGATGAGGCTCACTTATTTAGAGATTGCCCGATCCTTGCTAGAAGGCGGTGGGGATCATGGTTGACTATTCAAGTGCAAGTGTACAAACCATGTTTCAATTAATTACTGGATTACTAACTTCATACACAAATTTTGGAAGGATGATGGACCTCAGAGTAATAGAGTAAGGAGTTTTTGCGCATTTCTGTGGGCTATATGGCGACATCGAAATAATGTGGTATTTCGTAATTGTAACCCAAATCCATTAGAAATTCTGCGTATGGCAGAAGAATACCAACAGAAGGAAGAACGTAGGTTTAACTACCTTGCTGACAACCATAAAAATATGATTCAACAACAGAGGGATCTGGTGGTTATTTTTTGGCGGCAAGCAGCCTAACATATGTAATGTCAAAGTGGATGGTGCTTGGAAGAAGAATGTTAGAAAGGACTTTCCGTCAGCAGGTATTGGTTGGATAGGGATGTTGGAAAATAACTGTGAGTTTCGGGGGAATGACCAGGTTAAAGCAGTTTCTGTAATTCAATGTGAAGCTTTGGCGGTGTTAAGAGGATTAAGAGAAAGCTTGAAGCGTGGTTTCTCGGTCATTTGTGTCCTTACTGATTCCAGTTCGGTAGTTTGTATGATAAGTAGACATCAATTTCCCTTTCATTTATGTACTATAGGTTATGATATCCTTGATATCTGGAATAAGTTTAGTTAATGTGAAATTAGGAAGGTTGATAGGGATGTATTCTAGGCTAGTCATGATTTGGCTATAGCGGCTAGGAACGGTACTCTTATATAAGGCTTCTTTTTTATTTGTTTGTCCTTGTTGTCAAAAAAAAAAAAAACAAGGATATTTCTTTGTCAAGTAATCACTCCTAATCACTTAACTAAGAATTTTAAACACACTCAAACCACTCTTGGAATTAAGTTGTTTAAACACTAATCAATAAACACTCCTGAATATTAATTAATGGAAGCTAAGGTTCATGAAAGCAATCATAAATTTAACACAAATTTTAGTCATAAACTCACACTCTCTCTAACCCTTCTAACAAGGTTAGCCATATTATTTATAATGAAAGAAGCAATAAAAACTTGTTCACCAAGCAACCAACATTGGTCGGCCATACATGAAAAAAATAAGGAAAGTTTCTCCTTAAACTAAACATAGAATCTAGCTAGAACTTAAGGAAACAAAAGTATTAGGAAAGATGTGCAAATCTTTCCTAAAATACTCCAAAATCACACGGCAACAAGGAGACATCTCACTCCTTGCTTGCACGCCAATTACAACTCCAAAATAAGAAAACTTTCCTAAAATACAAACCATGCCAACCAATACTCTAAAGGATCGAATTTAACTTAGGATTTTTTGGACCTTGTTACACGCCTACTTCCAAGTAACCAACTTAACTAGTTTAACTAAGAACTTGCACCATGTAAAACTCCAACTAGAAGAGTTAGATAAAAACCATGGGATTGTAACTGAGCTACATAAATAATAAAACAACTTAGGAATCAAATATAATTATTGAATTTCGGCCCTTATCAATTAAATCTAACACTAAAACACTCCTTACAACTTTGAATTGTAAGATGGTCCAAACCTAGTAATTAAATAGATCAACTAATATAATTATCTTGAGTTGCCTTGCTGCATATGTATCGAGACAATTAAATTTATATCTAATGGTTTTAGCTTGTGTAAAGGCTAAGTTCCGAGTTGGAATAAATTCAAGAGAGGAGAAGTTTGCATTGAGTTCCTAAGGGAGGAACTGGAGTTCCGAGTTGGAAGCTATCTTGAAGAAGTAAATCTAACACAAGTCAAAGCCATCAATTGATCATAAAGAAATATCAATTCAAGTGCGAGTTCCATAGCGAGGTTCCTGTGAAGGTTCCTAAGTTCCTATGGGGATTTATGAACATTTGTTGGAATTGAAGATGAAGCTTTAGAATTGAGCTTCTAAATGTGATTCCATGAAGACTAAATATATGAGTTTATTTTTTAGGATTTATGCAAGTGTTTAAATTGTTAAGTATAGTGATATGGAACATCGGGAACTGGTTAAGTATGACTAAAATTATTTAAAGTAATTTTCAAAAAATATTGAGAAAAATATTTTTGGATATTAATATTTTGATTATTCTCCAAGAAAACGTTTTTAATCACATTTCCTAGAATTATGCTAATAATTTTGTTAAGCGTTGTTAAACGTGTGTTTGTTAGGAGTGTTTCTCAAGTTTCTCTAACTAACTCACTTGCCATTGCCTAGGTTTTAGGCACGTTGATAGTTAGTGGGGGAGGAACTTGGTGAAGGCTCTTAAGGGAGCTCTCCCTATAAATAGTGGAAGGTACCTATCAAACGAACATCAATCGATCAAGCTAAAACCTACAAACATAATTTGAGCCAAGAGTTAGCATATGCTCTTAATGAGTTCCTATAGTTCCTAATATTGTACTTAGCGTCTAAATGACAAGGCTAAAGTCGTATCACCTAATCAAAATTAATCCTAAAGTCCTCTAACAAATAGTAGTCGGGGAAGTAGGGTCGAATCCACGGGGAAACGATGTTCTTTTCCTAATTGTCAATCAAATCTTGATTATAGGGAACGAGTGTTTGTTGGTAATTATACTAAACTAGACAATAACTAAATCGAGAATATCAATAATATAAAGTCTAGGGCGTAGGTTCACTAATGAATTACATTATAACTTAGCCAAGTGTTTAATTTAGTTATTTGATTCACTCCTTCGTTCAATTCAACTACATTATAACTTACTCAAGTGTTTTATTTAGTTATTTGATTAACTCCTTCGTTCAATTCAATTACATTATAACTGACTCGAGTGTTTTATTTAGTTATTTGATTAACTTCTTCGTTCAATTCAATTACATAATAACTTACTCGAGTGTTTTATTTAGTTATTTGATTAACTCCTTCGTTCAATTCAATTACATTATAACTTACTCGAGTGTTTTATTTAGTTATTTGATTAACACCTTTCGTTCAATTCAATTACATTATAACTTACTCGAGTGTTTTATTTAGTTATTTGATTAACTCATTCGTTCAACACAATTACTTAATAATATTTTACTCAAGTGTTATATTTAGTTATTTGATTAACTCTTTCGTTCAATTCAAATTACAATATAACTTACTAGAGTGTTTTATTTAGTTATTTGATTCACTCCTTTCGTTCAATTCAATTACATTATAACTTACTCGAGTGTTTTATTTAGTTATTTGATTAACTCATTTCCTCAACTCAATTACATAATATCTTACTCAAGTGTTTTATTTAGTTATTTGATTAACTCCTTCGTTCAATTCAATTTTATTATAACTTACTCAAGTGTTTTATTTTGTTATTTGATTAACTCCTTTCGTTCAATTCAATTACATTATAACTTACTCGAGCGTTTTATTTAGTTATTTGATTAACTCATTCGTTCAACTCAATTACATAATATCTTACTCAATTGTTTTATTTAGTTATTTGATTAACTCATTCGTTCAATTCAATTTTATTATAACTTACTCAAGTGTTTTATTTTGTTATTTGATTAACTCCTTTCGTTCAATTCAATTACATTATAACTTCCTCGAGTTATTTATTTAGTTATTTGATTAACTCATTCGTTTAACTCAATTACATAATATCTTACTCAAGTGTTTTATTTAGTTATTTGATTAACTCCTTCGTTCAATTCAATTTTATTATAACTTATTCAAGTGTTTTATTTTGTTATTTGATTAACTCCTTTCGTTCAATTCAATTACATTTTAACTTACTCGAGTGTTTTATTTAGTTATTTGATTAACTCATTCGTTCAACTCAATTACATAATATCTTACTCAAGTGTTTTATTTAGTTATTTGATTAACTCCTTCGTTCAATTCAATTACATTATAACTTACTCAAGTGTTTTATTTAATTATTTGATTAACTCCTTTCGTTCAATTCAATTACATTATAACTTACTCGAGTTTTTTATTTAGTTATTTGATTAACTCATTCGTTCAATTCAATTACATAATAACTTCATCGAGTGTTTTATTTAGTTATTTGATTAACTCCTTCGTTCAATTCAATTACATTATAACTTACTCGAGTGTTTTATCTAGTTATTTGATTAACTCTTTCATTCAATTCAATTACATAATAACTTACTCAAGTGTTTTATTTAGTTCTTAGATTAACTCCTTCGTTCAATTCAATTACATTATAACATACTCAAGTGTTTTAATTAGTTATTTGATTAACTCATTTCGTTCAATTCGATTACATAAAAACTTACTCAAATGTCTTATTTAGTTATTTGATTAACTCATTCGTTCAATTCAATTACATAAAAAACTACTCAAATGTTTTATTTAGTTATTTGATTAACTCATTCATTCAATTCAATTACATAATAACTTACTCAAGTGTTTTATTTAGTTATTTGATTAACTCCTTCGTTCAATTCAATTACATTATAACTTACTAGAGTGTTTTATTTAGTTATTTGATTAACTCCTTTCGTTCAATTAAATTACATTAAAACTTACTCGAATATTTTATTTAGTTATTTGATTAATCCTTCGTTCAATTCAATTACATATAAAAACTTACTCGAGTGTTTTATTTAGTTATTTGATTAACTCATTCGTTCAATTCAATTACATTATAACTTACTCAAGTGTTTTATTTAGTTATTTGATTAACTCCTTCGTTCAATTCAATTACATTATAACTTACTCAAGTGTTTTATTTAGTTATTTGATTAACTCCTTTCGTTCAATTCAATTACATTATAACTTACTCAAATGTTTTATTTAGTTATTTGATTAACTCCTTCGTTCAATTCAATTATTAACTCATTCGTTCAATTCAATTACATAATAACTTACTCGAGTGTTTTATTTAGTTATTTGATTAACTCCTTCGTTCAATTCAATTACATTATAACTTACTCAAGTGTTTTATTTAGTTATTTGATTAACTTCTTTCGTTCAATTCAATTATATTATAACTTACTCGAATGTTTTATTTAGTTATTTGATTAACTCATTCGTTCAACTCAATTACATAATAATATTTAACTCAAGTGTTTTATTTAGTTATTTGATTAACTCTTTCGTTCAATTCAATTACATTATAACTTACTAGAGTGTTTTATTTAGTTATTTGATTCACTCCTTTCGTTCAATTCAATTACATTATAACTTACTCGAGTGTTTTATTTAGTTATTTGATTAACTCATTCGTTCAACTCAATTACATAATATCTTTCTCAAGTGTTTTATTTAGTTATTTGATTAACTCCTTCGTTCAATTCAATTTTATTATAACTTACTCAAGTGTTTTATTTTGTTATTTGATTAACTCCTTTCGTTCAATTCAATTACATTTTAACTTACTCGAGTGTTTTATTTAGTTATTTGATTAACTCATTCGTTCAGCTCAATTACATAATATCTTACTCAAGTGTTTTATTTAGTTATTTGAGTAACTCCGTCGTTCAATTCAATTACATTATAACTTATTCAAGTGTTTTATTTAATTATTTGATTAAGTCCTTTCGTTCAAATCAATTACATTATTACTTACTCGGGTTTTTTATTTAGTTATTTGATTAACTCATTCGTTCAATTCAATTACATAATAACTTCATCGAGTGTTTTATTTAGTTATTTGATTAACTCCTTCGTTCAATTCAATTACATTATAACTTACTCGAGTGTTTTATCTAGTAATTTGATTAACTCCGTTCAATTCAATTACATAATAACTTACTCAAGTGTTTTATTTAATTATTAGATTAACTCCTTCGTTCAATTCAATTACATTATAACTTACTCAAGTGTTTTATTTAATTATTTGACTAAGTCCTTTCGTTCAATTCAATTACATTATAACTTACTCGGGTTTTTTATTTAGTTATTTGATTAACTCATTCGTTCAATTCAATTACATAATAACTTCATCGAGTGTTTTATTTAGTTATTTGATTAACTCCTTCGTTCAATTCAATTACATTATAACTTACTCGAGTGTTTTATCTAGTAATTTGATTAACTCCTTCGTTCAATTCAATTACACAATAACTTACTCAAGTGTTTTATTAAATTATTAGATTAACTCCTTCGTTCAATTCAATTACATTATAACTTACTCGAGTGTTTTATTTAGTTATTTGATTAACTCATTCGTTCAATTCGATTACATAAAAACTTATTCAAATTTTTTATTTAGTTATTTGATTAACTCATTCGTTCAATTCAATTACATAAAAAATTACTCAAATGTTTTATTTAGTTATTTGATTAACTCATTCATTCAATTCAATTACATAATAACTTACTCAAGTGTTTTATTTAGTTATTTGATTAACTCTTTCGTTCAATTCAATTACATTATAACTTACTAGAGTGTTTTATTAGTTATTTGATTAACTCATTTCGTTCAATTAAATTACATTATAACTTACTCGAGTGTTTTATTTTGTTATATGATTAATCCTTCGTTCAATTCAATTACATATAAAAACTTACTCGAGTGTTTTATTTAGTTATTTGATTAACTTATTCATTCAATTCAGTTACATTATAACTTACTCAAGTGTTTTATTTAGTTATTTGATTAACTCCTTCGTTCAATTCAATTACATTATAACTTACTCAAGTGTTTTGTTTAGTTATTTGATTAACTCTTTTCGTTCAATTGAATTACATTATAACTTACTCAAATGTTTTATTTAGTTATTTGATTAACTCCTTCGTTCAATTCAATTATATAATAACATACTCGAGTGTTTTATTTAAATATTTAATTAACTCCTTCGTTCAATTCAATTACATTATAACTTACTCAAGTGTTTTATTTAGTTATTTGATTAACTTCTTTCGTTAAATTCAATTACATTATAACTTACTCGAGTGTTTTATTTATTTATTTGATTAACTCATTCGTTCAACTCAATTACATAATAATATTTTACTCAAGTGTTTTATTTAGTTATTTGATTACCTCTTTCATTCAATTCAATTACATTATAACTTACTAGAGTATTTTATTTAGTTATTTGATTCACTCCTTTCGTTCAATTCAATTACATTATAACTTACTCGAGTGTTTTATTTAGTTATTTGATTAACTCATTCGTTCAACTCAATTACATAATATCTTACTCAAGTGTTTTATTTAGTTATTTGATTAACTCCTGTAGACACTGAAATTTTATTGGTGTTCTATATAAAAATAAGTTAATTATTATTGAGCTAAAATAAATAAAACTAGCCCAATTTAATTAATTTAGCCTACTCAAATAAGATATCCGAATTAAATTAAACAAATATAATTTGGGTTCTAAAATATTTGTGCTAGCCCATATCACTAGTCCAAATAAGATGGTCAAATGACAAAGGTAAGAAAAGACTCCCAAGTCATAAACGGGCCCAAGCCCATTAGCTACCAAGTCTATGAAGGGATGTCCATTCCCTATAAATAGACATCACCTCCTTCAGTTGAGGGGACTAGAAAATCATTATTATCAAGAGCTCATAAAAATTCTCTCGGGAATTCTCTCTCGCAAATAGTCAACAAGCACATCAAATTTGTGCCGACTGTTCGAATACCTTTGAAACACATTCGATTGAGATTCAAGCTTTTGACGGCCTCATTCGAATACACTCAAACAAAACTCAAACTCAGGTTGACGTTGACAAAACATCATCCCACATTCAAACTCAAGTTGACGTTGACAAAACGTCACTCTACACTCAACTCCACGTCGACATCAACACGCGTCACTCTCAAGCTACGGAACAGAATCGGAGAACTTAGTTAATTTTCATTATAAACTATTTACAGAGATTGTACTCAATACATTTATTGAAATATAATTTCTTTGTTACTTTGTTTCCTGTCTTATTTATTTTGACTCGAAATTTGTGTATACATATTTTGGCACGCTCGGTGGGACTATCTCTGCCTCTCATCTCTGTTTCGTCATCATCAACAAACCTGAGAAATGGCCTCAAGCAAGAACATCTCTCAATCTTTGAAAACTCTGCCGACACCCTATGAAAATCTCGTAACGTTGGGTGACTTTATGGATGACATGACTCTTGGTTTTCGCACTAGAGGAATGAAAAAGGCCGATGTTCTTTGCCGCCGCCGCTAAGATTCGAACTACAAATGTTCCTACCAGGCAGAGAAAACTCTTTAAGCCTGCTGCTGCTGAATCATCCATCATGTCTGATTCACACAAGGAGCGTGAAACCCCCGTGTTTGGCTCAAAGTCTTTGGCTGAACACGAGCCATCATTCATTGCTTCTCAAATATGGAAGCAACTCTCACCTAATAAGTCGGACAGGCTGAATGTTCACACTAGCTCTCTCTTTGATCCACTCAATGTAGAGAGTGACAATGAAACAAGTGATGATATTGCTGTCTCATCACCTCTAACGATTTTCGACTTAGAGGAACCCTTGTTGTCTTCACAATCGAACACTGCCGCTGTTATGGTGACCTCAGCTAAGACAGTTGAGGAACAACTTGCTGGAATGAATAGCCTACTCCAAAAATTAATGAAGGATGGAGAAGAAAAAGATGCTCAAATTCGACTACAAAATGAGCAAATCGCTGCCCTCAACAAGAAACTTGAGGAAGGCGACGCAACATCAAGACAGGGTGATGAAAGTGAGGGGATAGTGGTGAAGACGTTCGCCGCCCACCTACAGCACGACAACTTGAGTTATTGATAGCTCACGCTGTCAAAAATCAACTTGGAGAAAGTTCTCAAGGCAGTCATCGCTATGTGAAGCCTTATACCAAAAGGATCGATAAGCTGCATATGCCTTTTGGCTATCAACCCCCCAAGTTTCAGCAATTCGATGGGAAAGGAAATCCTAAGCAACACATTGCTCACTTTGTGGAAACATGCAACAATGTTGGTACCACAAATGATTTCCTGGTCAAACAATTTGTTCGTTCCCTTAAAGGCATGGCCTTTGACTGGTACACATATTTACCCTCACAATCCATTGACAGTTGGGATCAAATGGAGGAGGAATTCCTGAACAGGTTCTATAGCACTCGACGTATTGTCAGTATGACTGAACTGACTAAGACTCACCAGTGGAAGGATGAGCCAGTCATCGATTACATCAATCGTTGGCGCGCATTGAGTCTAGAGTGTAAAGATCGCCTAACCGAAGTCTCGTTGTTGAGATGTGCATTCAAGGAATGGATTGGGACTTGCTTTATATCTTGCAAGGTATTAAACCTAGGACTTTTCAAGAGTTGGCTACGCGGGCTCATGACATGGAGCTTACCATTGCCAACAATTGAGGCAAAAGCAACACTTCTTCGTAATACAAGAAAGAGAAGAAGGATTTTAAGAAGATCGTCAAAAGTTCGACTAAGGAGTCAATGTCAATCACGACCTCCTCGCCTATCAAGATCTCTAGCAAGGATGGAACCGAAAAGAATAAGGGTTCATCTTCTCAAGAACCTAGGAAAAATAGGCCAACCTTGAAAGAACTCCAAGCAAACAAATATCCATTTCCAGACTCTGATTTATTAGGGATGTTAGATGATTTGCTTGAAAACAAAGTCATTGAGTTGCTCGAAGCTAAGCGTCCCGCAGAGGTCGGTAAGACTTTCGATCCTAACTACCGTCGGTATCACGGGTTGATCAGTCATCCCATAGAAAAGTGCATAGCACTTAAGGAGAGAATTATGCAACTTGCAAAGGATGGGAAAATTGTACTTGGATTTTGATGAAGTTCTTGAAGCTAATCACGCCTCCGCGATGTTAAATTCTTATTGGGAGGCTCAAATTCTCTGCAGTTTGGGAGTTTGGAGCCGGAATTGTACATGTCTTTGCGACCGGTTCTCCAAGTTGATGATGTGCCATCTCGTTGAGCACAAGTGTCCCAACCGATAACCAACATGGAGAGGATGATGAAGGGTGGACGTTGGTCACTAGAAGGAGGCCTAGACGACGGTCGAAGCCTCAACCAAAGTCTCGTTTGTCGTAAGAAGAAGTATAAAAAAGAAAGGGCTCAAAACGCTTGAAAGGAAAGAAAAAGTCAAAAAAGCATACTAAACAGCAAGTACGCCAATTGACTTGCTTGAACAGGATCCACTTTACCCTCGTAACCTTAGAAGTATTCTTTCCTGAAGATTACTTCACTACGGTTACCGTTAATGCTACCTCATTTGTTGAGGATGAAGAAGAAAACGAAGAGGAGGAGGATAAAGAGTCTGTTAAAGAAAATGAAATCTCTGTCAAAGTAACTGTCCAACATTCAGGGACGGAGATAGATCCAAAGATATTTGCTATCTTGGAAGCTCTTCCTACACGCATGGGATGGAGGCAAATCTTTCATTTGCCTCGAGAAATGTGTCGACAAGTGGCTCTTGCACTTCAGCACCCAGAACGATACCTTGACAAAGTGAAGGATGATGGAGAGCCAATAGAAAGTTCGGCTAAATGCGCGTCATGTAATTTTGCCTTAGCCTTCACTGATGAAGACTTATTGTTGGGTTCAAAACCTCACAACCGACCCTTGTTCGTTTCTGGTTATATCTTCGGCAGAGAGTGAATCGTATCTTAGTGGATGGGGGTTCAACTGTCAACATCATGCCAAAATCCACCAAGACTGATTTAGGGATCACTATGGAAGATCTTTCTGATAGTCGTCTAATTATCAAGGATTCAACTTGAACAGTCAGCGTGCCATAGGCATAATACGTCTTGACCTTGTGATGGGAGAGTTAACATCGTCTACTCTCTTCCATGTCATAGATACAAAGACGTCGTATAAAATGTTGCTTGGACGACCTTGGTTGCATGAAAATGGGGTAGTCGCATCGACCCCCCATCAATGCCTGAAATTTTATCGTGGAGGCGAGAAGAAAATAAATGGGGATGTCAAACCCTTTAGCACGGCAGATTCATACTTTGCCGATGCTAAGTTTTTTGAAGATGGGGAACCATCAAGTGAAATGTTGCCATCTAAAATTCCTTTAACAGGGAAAAGGGGTACAAATAAAAATGGTGATATTCCCTCGTCTTCAAGCTCTAGCGAGTCAGCCACCACTGAGACGCAACAACAAAAATGCAAAGAAAAGGTAAAAGAAGAAGTTGTTGCTCAACCCATTAAAGCAACGAAGAAGGCGAGAACGACTCCGGTCTTGCGATACATCACTAAATCACGTCGTAAGGAAGGGGAGTCACCTTTTGCGGGGGTGTCGGGTTATGAAGGTAGAGCCAAAGAAAGAAAACGGAGTAGATGAGACTACTCTTCAATGTTTAAAGCAAGAAGTGGTTGTTCCTTTACCTAGAGCCAATCACAATCAAATTGCTAAGCCTCCAACCTCACAATATGTTGATCAATCTAGAGAAAATGGCTTAACAAGGGTAGGTTTGACCCAAATGCTTATAAACTCTTGGCGAAGTTTGGTTATGACTTCGAGAATCCGGCGCCCATGGGCAATGTCATTGAGGTTGATCTTCATGGAATTAATGACACACAAAAGAAATTGCAAGAGTATGGCGTCGAGGTACATCCGACTAAAGTAGGTTTGGGATTTGAAACCCCAACACCCATCAAAATTTCTACACGGCGTAGAGGGACAATCCTCTTCTTCGCAAGTATATTACTGCGGAGGAAGTTGAAGAAAATGAAGATGAAAATAATGTGCCTCGGCCAAAAATATCGGTCTTTGATCGATTGCAGTCTCCTGTCGTAAAGGACCATACATCGGTTTTTGAGACTTGGTGGACACGAGCTAAATGAAGGTGCAAAGTCAAAAACACAAATACCCTTGCAAAATCTTCGATCTTCTAAGAAGAAAGCATCTCGTCTTTAAACGTCTTGGTGCATCGACCTTAATTGATAAACAACAAAGACGTCGGTACTAAGTCGCATCACAAGAGGAAAAAAATGAACTCAAAGGAGGATGCAACTCAAAGTGTTATCCCATCTCGCACACAGGTGGTAGACATCATTGAACATTCACCCTTGAAAGCCAAGGGTCGTGTCATAGTGTTAACAAACCAAAGGAGTTCGTCTAGTCAAGAAAAAGAAAAAGATGTGGAGTTTGTTTCTTCAAGCCATATCACAGGGCATGAGGCTCCTGAAAGTGACGGGGAGATGGAAACGAGATGAGGCTCCTAAAACTCTTGAAGATGGGGGGGGGGGGAGCAAGCCACCGTTGATGAGTTAAAAGAGTTAAACCTTGGAACTCAAGAAGAGCCACGCCTGTCTACGTCGCCGCTTTTCTTACCCAACCGGGAAGAACAAAAATATTCCAAGTTACTCTCTGACTACAAAGACATATTTGCACGGAGTTATAAGGAGATGCCAGGACTCGACCCAAACGTCGTTGTCCATCGCTTAGCCATCAAAAAAGGTGTCAGTCCAAAGAAGCAATCCCCAAGACGCTTCAGGCGAATTAATTCCCGAAATTGAGGTAGAAGTAAACAAGCTCATTGATGTAGGATTTATTCGCGAAGTCAAGTATCCTACTTGGATAGCGAACCTTGTGCCAGTACGAAAGAAAAATGGACAGTTACGAGTTTGCGTGGACTTCCGCGACTTGAATGAGGCTTGTCCGAAGGATGACTTTCCACTTCCAGTAACGGAAATCATGATTGATGCCACCACTGGTCATGAGGCTTTGTCATTCATGGATTGTACCGCTGGATACAACCAAATTCACATGGCTCCTGAAGATCAAGAAGCAACTGCATTTCGTACCCCTAAAGGGATATTTTGTTACAAAGTCATGCCTTTCGGCTTGAAAAATGCCGGAGCTACGTATCGCGTGCAATGCATTTTTTTTTGAAGATATGATGCATCAAATTGTGGAGTGCTATGTAGATGACTTGGTGGTAAAGTCTAAGAAGAAGGAGAATCATCTGCATGACCTCCGTAAAGTCTTTGAAAGACTATGAAAATGTCAATTAAAGATGAACCCCCTCAAGTGCGCATTTGGCGTCACCTCGGGAAAGTTTCTAGGCTTCATTGTCGACATAGGGGTATTGAAATTGACCAAGCCAAGATTAAGGCAATCCAAGAGATGCCCGAACCTAAGAACCTCAAGGAGTTGCGTGCACTAGTAGAATAAACGCTTTTGCCGCGGTCATTAAGGAGTCTCATGGGGGGGTTGATCCCACCGAAAAAAAAAGGGGCAAAAATAGGTGTTTTAACTATTATGCTGAAATTTTAACACAAAAAAAATAAAACTAAATTTTTATGGGTTATATTGGAAAGCTCTTAATTTTTTTATTTTTGGGGTGTTTTTTGTAGGGAGGTAATTTATTTTTTTGTTTAACCCTAGGGTTTTTAAAAATTTTATATAAAATTAAAAAAAAATATCATATTTTTAATAACAAAAGAAAAAAATTTTTTTTTTTTTTTTTTTATTTTATTTTAATTAATAAAAAAAAAATTTAAAAAAAAAAAAAAAAAAAAAAAAAAACAACATTAATAAATAAATAAAATAAAAAACAAAAAAAATAGATCTAAAATAAAAAGAACTTGAAACCTAAAATCGATTCCGAGCCATAAAACAACTCGAGCAAACTTAAAATCGGATCTCTTTGTGCTTACATTGGTCTGCGGTGGTTGGAAGAGGATGCGAAATGATGATAGGGGAGGGCGAGCCGAGATCGAGCAACGAAATCTCGACGAAATCTCGGATGGAACAAAGCAAGCATTTTATATTTCAATTTCTCAATAACATGATAGAAATTAATACAAATCGAACCCCCAAAATACGAAGAAAAACAAAACTAAACAAATAAATTAGCTTTACAAATGTAGGAGAAGTTTTACCTAGATATCAACTTCTTCACAATATGTGAATGAAACCAAGATTTTTCAATCTTATTAACTTATACTAGAAACTACTCACCTTCAAATTTTCCGGTTATACAAGTTTCCTATCTCGTCGAAGTTTGATTTTATTTAGGCCTGAGGGTTGGGGGCCGGCGGTGAGAGGAATCGCGGACGATATCCGTGAGGACCGGCGAAGTGTGAGGACCGGCGTGGGGGAGGGAGAGAGGAGAGAGAGAGAGAGAGAAGAAGGAGAGAGAGAGGGAGAGAGCGTGAGTTAATCGTGAGAGAGAGAGGGTGAGTGAGAGAGAGAGAGAATGGTGAGAGGGGGAGGGCGGGAGTGGTGAGAGCACGCGTTTTATACTTTTTGGAATATTTATTAATGATATTTTGCGGTTTTCATCAAGCACTTCCCAATATATTAAAATATTATTTTTTAATATTATTTTAATATATTTTTGGGGTTTTTGACAAAACCGCAAAGAATAAAGTTTGGTCGAAAAAGTCAACTTTTTTTCAAAAATTTTCTTGTTGATGCCATATTCATTAGCCTGGAGGAAACCGCAGCAATATCTTTATTTTATATTTTACCTTTTTCTTTTTACGTGATATATTCTTGCGTATAGGTAAAACGCAGCCAATATCATCGCAAAATAAGCAATTATTCTACTAGTGGTGGCCTCCAAGGCCGTCTCGCTTACATTCGAAGGTTTATTTCTAATCTAGCAGGAAGATGTCATCCCTTCAGCCATCTCATGAAAAAGGATGCCCCGTTCAAATGGGATGACTCGTGTAAAAAAGCCTTCGAAAGTATAAAGAAGTACTTGTCTTCTCCCCCTGTCTTGAAGGCACCCAATAAAAGGGAAACCATCTCATCCTTTATATCGCAAAGGCAAGAGCGATCTCGGGGAAATGTGCGCTCAAGAGCAAGAAGATCGTAAGGAGACAACTCTTTACTACTTGAGCTGAACTTTGGTGGGTGCTTGAATTAAACTACTCACCTATTGAAAAAATTTGCCTTGCTTTGATTTTTGCTATCCAAAAATTAAAGCATTACATGCGAGCTCATACAGGTTCATGACATCTCGAGGGTCGACCCGATAAACATTCTCTCAAGGCCTGTGTTGTCACGGCGGACTTGCAGAAGTGGGCTATGCTTTTTAAAAAGAATATGACATTGTGTATGTTCCGCAAAAGGCTGTTAAGGGGGCAAGCAATAGCATGGACTTTTTTCGGGACCACCCGAGTCCCCGCGAGAATGGGAGATATCGGACGATTTGCCGGTGAAGATGTGTTTTTCATTGAAATACTCCCACCATGGAAAAGGTACTTTGATGGCGCCGCTCGTCATGATGGTGCGGGAGCCGGAGTTGTCTTCATTTCTCCGAGAAAAGCATATCTTGCCATACCTCTTTTGTGCTAACTCAACTGTGCTCCAATAATATGGCTGAGTACCAAGCACTCATAATAGGCCTCCAAAGGGCTATTGAAATGGGACTTAGAGACTTAGACATTCACGGGGACTCCTTCGTTCAATTCAATTACATTATAAGTTACTCAAGTGTTTTTATTTAGTTATTAGATTAACTCTTTCGGTCGACGTCAAAAAAAAAAAAAAAAAAAAAGATTAACTCCTTCGTTCAATTGAATTACATTATAACTTACTCGATTGTCTTATTTAGTTATTTAATTAACTCATTCGTTCAATTCAATTACATAATAACTTACTCGAGTGTTTTATTTAGTTATTTGATTAAATTCTTCGTTCAATTTAATTACAGTATAACTTACTCAAGTGTTTTATTTAGTTATTTGATTAACTCATTCGTTCAATTCAATTACATAAAAACTTACTCAAATGATTTATTTAGTTATTTGATTAACTCATTCGTTCAATTCAATTACATAAAAACTTACTCAAATGTTTTATTTAGTTATTTGATTAACTCTTTCGTTCAATTCAATTACATTATAACTTACTCAAGTGTTTTATTTAGTTATCAGATTAACTCCTTCGTTCAATTGAATTACATTATAACTTACTCGAGTGTTTTATTTAGTTATTTGATTAACTCATTCGTTCAATTCAATTACATAATAACTTACTCGAGTGTTTTATTTAGTTATTTGATTAACTTATTCGTTCAATTTAATTAGATTATAACTTACTCAAGTGTTTTATTTAGTTATTTGATTAACAAATTCGTTCAATTCAATTACATTATAACTTACTCAAGTGTTTTATGTAGTTATTAGATTAACTCATTCGTTCAATTCAATTACATTATAACTTACTCGAGTGTTTTATTTAGTTATTTGATTAACTCATTCGTTCAATTCAATTACATAATAACTTACTCGAGTGTTTTATTTAGTTATTTGATTAACTTCTTCGTTCAATTTAATTAGATTATAACTTACTCAAGTGTTTTATTTAGTTATTTGATTAACTAATTCGTTCAATTCAATTACATTATAACTTACTCAAGTGTTTTATGTAGTTATTAGATTAACTCCTTCGTTCAATTCAATTACATTATAACTTACTCGAATGTATTATTTAATTATTTGATTAACTTATTCGTTCAATTCAATTACATTATAACTTACTCGAGTGTTTTATTTAGTTATTTGATTAACTCATTCGTTCAATTCAATTACATTATAACTTACTCAAGTGTTTTATTTAGTTATTTGATTAACTCATTTCGTCCAATTCAATTACATTATAACTTACTCGAGTATTTTATTTAGCTATTTGACTAACTCCTTTCGTTCAATTCAATTACATTATAACTTACTCGAATGTTTTATTTAATTATTTGAATAACTCTTTCGTTCAATTCAATTACATAATAACTTACTCAAGTGTTTTATTTAGTTATTTGATTAACTCCTTCGTTCAATTCAATTACATTAAAACTTACTCGAGTGTTTTATTTATTTATTTGATTAATTCATTCTTTCAATTCAATTACATAATAACTTATTCGAGTGTTTTATTTAGTTATTCGATTATTCGAGTGTTTTATTTCGTATATTGATTAACTCTTTCGTTCAATTCAACTACATAATAACTTACTCAAGTGTTTGATTTAGTTATTTGATTAACTCATTCGTCCAATTCAATTACATAAAAACTTATTCAAGTGTTTTAATTAGTTATTTGATTAACTCCTTCGTTCAATTCAATTACATTATAACTTACTCATGTGTTTTATTTAGTTATTAGATTAACTTCTTCGTTCAATTGAATTACCTAATAACTTACTCGAGTGTTTTATTTAGTTATTTGATTAACTCATTCGTTCAACTCAATTACATAATAACTTACTCGAGTGTTTTATTTAGTTATTTGATTAAATTCTTCGTTCAATTTAATTACAGTATAACTTACTCAAGTGTTTTAATTAGTTATTTGATTAACTTCTTCATTTAATTTAATTACATTATAACTTGCTCAAGTGTTTTATTTAGTTATTTGATTAATAATTCGTTCAATTCAATTACATTATAACTTACTCCAGTGTTTTCTTTAGTTATTCGATTAACTCATTCGTTCAATTCAATGACATTATAACTTACTCCGAGTGTTTTATTTAGTTATTTGATTAACTCATTCGTTCAATTCAATTATATAAAAACTTACTCAAGTGTTTTATTTAGTTATTTGATTAACTCCTTCGTTCAATTCAGGTTGCATAATAACTTACTCAAGTGTTTTATTTAGTTATTTGATTAACTCCTTCGTTCAATTGATCAATTACATTATAACTTACTCAAGTGTTTTATTTAGTTATTTGATTAACTCTTTTGGTTCAATTCAATTACATTATAACTTACTCGATTGTTTTATTTAGTTATTTGATTAACTCCCTTCCGTTCAATTCAATTACTTTATAACTTACTCGAGTGTTTTATTTAGTTATTTGATTAACTCATTAAGTTCAATTCAATTACATTATAACTTACTCCAGTGTTTTATCTAGCTATTAGATTAACTCCTTCGTTCAATTCAATTACATTATAACTTACTCGAATGTATTATTTAGTTATTTGATTAACTTATTCGTTCAATTCAATTACATTCTAACTTACTCAAGTGTTTTATTTAGTTATTTGATCAACTTATTCGTTCACTTCAATTACATAAAAACTTCCTCAAATGTTTTATTTAGTTATTTGATTAACTCATTTGTTCAATTCAATTACATCAAAACTTACTCAAGTGTTTTAATTAGTTATTTGATTAACTCCTTCGTTCAATTCAATTACATAATAACTTCCTCAAGTGTTTTCTTTAGTTATTTGATTTACTCATTCGTTCAATTCAATTACATTATAACTTACTCGAGTGTTTTATTTAGTTATTTGATTAACTCATTCGTTCAATTCAATTACATAAAAACTTACTCAAGTGTTTTCTTTAGTTATTTGATTAACTCCTTCGTTCAATTCAATTACATTATAAGTTACTCAAGTGTTTTATTTAGTTATTAGATTAACTCTTTCGTTCAATTGATTATTACATTATAACTTACTCGATTGTTTTATTTAGTTATTTGATTAACTCATTCGTTCAATTCAATTACATAATAACTTACTCGAGTGTTTTGTTTAGTTATTTGATTACCTTATTCGTTCAATTTAATTACAGTATAACTTACTCAAGTGTTTTATTTATTTATTTGACTATCTCATTCGTTCAATTCAATTACATAAAAACTTACTCAAATGTTTTATTTAGTTATTTGATTAACTCATTCGTTCAATTCAATTACATAAAAACTTATTCAAATGTTTTATTTAGTTATTTGATTAACTTCTTCGTTCAATTCAATTACATTATAACTTACTCAAGTGTTTTATTAAGTTATTAGATTAACTTCTTCGTTCAATTGAATTACATTATAACTTACTCGAGTGTTTTATTTAGTTATTTGATTAACTCATTCGTTCAATTCAATTACATAATAACTTACTCAAGTGTTTTATTTAGTTATTTGATTAACTTCTTCGTTCAATTTAATTAGATTATAACTTACTCCAAGTGTTTTATTTAGTTATTTGATTAACTAATTGTTCAATTCAATTACATAATAATTTACTCAAGTGTTTTCTTTAGTTACTCGATTAACTCATTCGTTCAATTCAATGACATTATAACTTACTCCGGTGTTTTATTTAGTTATTTGATTAACTCATTCGTTCAATTCAATTATATAAAAAGTTACTCAAGTGTTTTATTTAGTTATTTGATTAACTCCTTCGTTCTATTCAATTGCATAATAACTTACTCAAGTGTTTTATTTAGTTATTTGATTAACTAATTCGTTCAATTCAATTACATTATAACTTACTCAAGTGTTTTACGTAGTTATTAGATTAACTCCTTCGTTCAATTCAATTACATTATAACTTACTCGAATGTTTTATTTAATTATTTGATTAACTCATTCGTTCAATTCAATTACATAATAACTTACTCGAGTGTTTTATTTAGTTATTTGATTAACTTTCGTTCAATTTAATTAGATTATAACTTACTCAAGTGTTTTATTTAGTTATTTGATTAACTAATTCGTTCAATTCAATTACATAATAATTTACTCAAGTGTTTTCTTTAGTTACTTTCGATTAACTCATTCGTTCAATTCAATGACATTATAACTTACTCAAGTGTTTTATTTAGTTATTTGATTAACTCATTCGTTCAATTCAATTATATAAAAAGTTACTCTAGTGTTTTATTTAGTTATTTGATTAACTCCTTCGTTCTATTCGGTTGCATAATAACTTACTCAAGTGTTTTATTTAGTTATTTGATTAACTCCTTCGTTGAATGGTCAATTACATTATAACTTACTCAAGTGTTTTATTTAGTTATTTGATTAACTCTGTTGGTTCAATTCAATTACATTATAACTTACTCGATTGTTTTATTTAGTTATTTGATTAACTCCTTCCGTTCAATTCAATTACTTTATAACTTACTCGAGTGTTTTATTTAGTTATTTGATTAACTCATTCGTTCAATTCAATTACATTATAACTTACTCAAGTGTTTTATTTAGTTATTTGATTAACTCCTTTCGTTCAATTCAATTACATTATAACTTACTCAAGTGTTTTATTTAGTTATTTGACTAACTTCTTTCGTTCAATTCAATTACATTATAACTTACTCAAGTGTTTTATTTAGTTATTTGATTAACTCATTCGTTCAATTCAATTACATAAAAACTTACTCAAGTGTTTTATTTAGTTCTTTGATTAACTCCTTAGTTCGGTTCAATTACATAATAACTTACTCAAGTGTTTTATTTAGTAATTTGATTAACTCATTCTTTCAATTCAATTACATAATAACTTACTCGAGTGTTTTATTTAGTTATTTGATTACTCGAGTGTTTTATTTAGTTATTTGATTAACTTCTTCGTTCAATTTAATTAGATTATAACTTACTCAAGTGTTTTATTTTGTTATTTGATTAACTAATTCGTTCAATTCAATTACATAATAATTTACTCAAGTGTTTTCTTTAGTTATTTGATTAACTCATTCGTTCAATTCAATGACATTATAACTTACTCAAGTGTTTTATTTAGTTATTTGATTAACTCATTCGTTCAATTCAATTACATAAAAAGTTACTCAAGTGTTTTATTTAGTTATTTGATTAACTCCTTCGTTCTATTCAGTTGCATAATAACTTACTCAAGTGTTTTATTTAGTTATTTGATTAACTCCTTCGTTCAATTGATCAATTACATTATAACTTACTCAAGTGTTTTATTTAGTTATTTGATTAACTCTTTTGGTTCAATTCAATTACATTATAACTTACTCGATTGTTTTATTTAGTTATTTGATTAACTCCTTCCGTTCAATTCAATTACTTTATAACTTACTCGAGTGTTTTATTTAGTTATTTGATTAACTCATTCGTTCAATTCAATTACATTATAACTTACTCCGAGTGTTTTATTTAGTTATTTGATTAACTCCTTTCGTCATTCAATTATATTATAACTTACTCAAGTGTTTTATTTAGTTATTTGATTAACTGCTTTCGTTCAATTCAATTATATTATAACTTACTCGAGTGTTTTATTTAGTTATTTGATTAACTCATTCGTTCGATTCAATTACATTAAAACTTTCTCAAGTGTTTTATTTAGTTATTTGATTAACTCATTCGTTCAATTCAATTACATAAAAACTTACTCAAGTGTTTTATTTAGTTATTTGATTAACTCATTATTTCAATTCAATTACATTATAACTTACTCGAGTTATTTTTATTTAGTTATTTGATTACTCGAGTGTTTTATTTTAGTTATTTGATTAACTTCTTCGTTCAATTTAATTACATCATAACTTACTCAAGTGTTTTATTTAGTTATTTGATTAACTAATTCGTTCAATTCAATTACATTATAACTTACTCAAGTGTTTTATTTAGTTATTTGATTAACTCCTTCGTTCAATTCAATTACATTATAACTTACTCGAGTGTTTTATTTAGTTATTTGATTAACTTATTCGTTCAATTCAATTACATTATAACTTACTCAAGTGTTTTATTTAGTTATTTGATTAACTCCTTCGTTCAATTCAATTACATTATAACTTACTCGAGTGTTTTATTTAGTTATTTGATTAACTCATTCGTTCAATTCAATTACATTATAACTTACTCAAGTGTTTTATTTAGTTATTTGATTAACTTATTCGTTCAATTCAATTACATAAAAACTTACTCAAGTGTTTTATTTAGTTATTTGATTAACTCATTCGTTCAATTCAATTACATAATAACTTACTCAAGTGTTTTATTTAGTTATTTGATTAACTCCTTCGTTCAATTCAATTACATTATAACTTACTCAAGTGTTTTATTTAGTTATTTGATTAACTCATTCGTTCAATGTAATTACATAATAACTTACTCGAGTGTTTTTTTTTTTTGTTACTCGAGTGTTTTATTTAGTTATTTGATTAACTCCTTCGTTCAATTCAATTACATAATAACTTACTCAAGTGTTTTATTTAGTTATTTGATTAACTCATTCGTTCAATTCAATTACATTATAACTTACTCAAGTGTTTTATTTAGTTATTTGATTAACTCCTTCGTTCAATTCAATTACATTATAACTTACTCGAGTGTTTTATTTAGTTATTTGATTAACTCATTCGTTCAATTCAATTACATTATAACTTACTCAAGTGTTTTATTTAGTTATTTGATTAACTCATTCGTTCAATTCAATTACATAATAACTTACTCAAGTGTTTTATTTAGTTATTTGATTAACTCATTCGTTCAATTCAATTACATAATAACTTACTCAAGTGTTTTATTTAGTTATTTGATTAACTCATTCGTTCAATTCAATTACATTATAACTTACTCAAGTGTTTTATTTAGTTATTTGATTAACTCCTTCGTTCAATTCAATTACATTATAACTTACTCGAGTGTTTTATTTAGTTATTTGATTAACTCATTCGTTCAATTCAATTACATTATAACTTACTCAAGTGTTTTATTTAGTTATTTGATTAACTCATTCGTTCAATTCAATTACATTAATAACTTACTCAAGTGTTTTATTTAGTTATTTGATTAACTCCTTCGTTCAATTCAATTACATTATAACTTACTCAAGTGTTTTATTTAGTTATTTGATTAACTCATTCGTTCAATTCAATTACATAATAACTTACTCAAGTGTTTTATTTAGTTATTTGATTAACTCCTTCGTTCAATTCAATTACATTATAACTTACTCAAGTGTTTTATTTAGTTATTTGATTAACTCCTTCGTTCAATTCAATTACATTATAACTTACTCGTTACTCAAGTGTTTTATTTAGTTATTTGATTAACTCATTCGTTCAATTCAATTACATTATAACTTACTCAAGTGTTTTATTTAGTTATTTGATTAACTCCTTCGTTCAATTCAATTACATTATAACTTACTCGAGTGTTTTATTTAGTTATTTGATTAACTCATTCGTTCAATTCAATTACATTATAACTTACTCAAGTGTTTTATTTAGTTATTTGATTAACTCCTTCGTTCAATTCAATTACATAATAACTTACTCAAGTGTTTTATTTAGTTATTTGATTAACTCATTCGTTCAATTCAATTACATAATAACTTACTCAAGTGTTTTATTTAGTTATTTGATTAACTCATTCGTTCAATTCAATTACATAATAACTTACTCAAGTGTTTTATTTAGTTATTTGATTAACTCCTTCGTTCAATTCAATTACATAATAACTTACTCAAGTGTTTTATTTAGTTATTTGATTAACTCATTCGTTCAATTCAATTACATTATAACTTACTCAAGTGTTTTATTTAGTTATTTGATTAACTCATTCGTTCAATTCAATTACATAATAACTTACTCAAGTGTTTTATTTAGTTATTTGATTAACTCCTTCGTTCAATTCAATTACATTATAACTTACTCAAGTGTTTTATTTAGTTATTTGATTAACTCCTTCGTTCAATTCAATTACATTATAACTTACTCAAGTGTTTTATTTAGTTATTTGATTAACTCATTCGTTCAATTCAATTACATTATAACTTACTCAAGTGTTTTATTTAGTTATTTGATTAACTCCTTCGTTCAATTCAATTACATAATAACTTACTCAAGTGTTTTATTTAGTTATTTGATTAACTCCTTCGTTCAATTCAATTACATTATAACTTACTCAAGTGTTTTATTTAGTTATTTGATTAACTCATTCGTTCAATTCAATTACATAATAACTTACTCAAGTGTTTTATTTAGTTATTTGATTAACTCCTTCGTTCAATTCAATTACATTATAACTTACTCGAGTGTTTTATTTAGTTATTTGATTAACTCATTCGTTCAATTCAATTACATAATAACTTACTCAAGTGTTTTATTTAGTTATTTGATTAACTCCTTCGTTCAATTCAATTACATAATAACTTACTCAAGTGTTTTATTTAGTTATTTGATTAACTCATTCGTTCAATTCAATTACATAATAACTTACTCAAGTGTTTTATTTAGTTATTTGATTAACACATTCGTTCAATTCAATTACATTATAATTTACCCGAGTGTTTTATTTAGTTATTTGATTAACTCATTCGTTCAATTCAATTACATAATAACTTACTCAAGTGTTTTATTTAGTTATTTGATTAACTCTTTCGTTCAATTCAATTACATAATAACTTACTCAAGTGTTTTATTTAGTTATTTGATTAACTCATTCGTTCAATTCAATTACATTATAACTTACTCAAGTGTTTTATTTAGTTATTTGATTAACTCATTCGTTCAATTCAATTACATAATAACTTACTCAAGTGTTTTATTTAGTTATTTGATTAACTCCTTTCGTTCAATTCAATTACATTATAACTTACTCAAGTGTTTTATTTAGTTATTTGATTAACTCATTCGTTCAATTCAATTACATAATAACTTACTCAAGTGTTTTATTTAGTTATTTGATTAACTCCTTCGTTCAATTCAATTACATTATAACTTACTCAAGTGTTTTATTTAGTTATTTGATTAACTCCTTTCGTTCAATTCAATTACATAATAACTTACTCAAGTGTTTTATTTAGTTATTTGATTAACTCCTTCGTTCAATTCAATTACATTATAACTTACTCAAGTGTTTTATTTAGTTATTTGATTAACTCATTCGTTCAATTCAATTACATTATAACTTACTCAAGTGTTTTATTTAGTTATTTGATTAACTCATTCGTTCAATTCAATTACATTATAACTTACTCGAGTGTTTTATTTTTATTTGATTACTCGAGTGTTTTATTTAGTTATTTGATTAACTCTTTCGTTCAATTCAATTACATAATAACTTACTCAAGTGTTTTATTTAGTTATTTGATTAACTCCTTCGTTCAATTCAATTACATTATAACTTACTCCAAGTGTTTTATTTAGTTATTTGATTAACTCCTTCGTTCAATTCAATTACATTATAACTTACTCGAGTGTTTTATTTAGTTATTTGATTAACTCATTCGTTCAATTCAATTACATTATAACTTACTCAAGTGTTTTATTTAGTTATTTGATTAACTCATTCGTTCAATTCAATTACATAATAACTTACTCAAGTGTTTTATTTAGTTATTTGATTAACTCCTTCGTTCAATTCAATTACATAATAACTTACTCAAGTGTTTTATTTAGTTATTTGATTAACTCCTTCGTTCAATTCAATTACATAATAACTTACTCAAGTGTTTTATTTAGTTATTTGATTAACTCATTCGTTCAATTCAATTACATAATAACTTACTCTTTGAGTGTTTTATTTAGTTATTTGATTAACTCCTTCGTTCAATTCAATTACATAATAACTTACTCAAGTGTTTTATTTAGTTATTTGATTAACTCCTTCGTTCAATTCAATTACATTATAACTTACTCGAAGTGTTTTATTTAGTTATTTGATTAACTCATTCGTTCAATTCAATTACATTATAACTTACTCAAGTGTTTTATTTAGTTATTTGATTAACTCATTCGTTCAATTCAATTACATAATAACTTACTCAAGTGTTTTATTTAGTTATTTGATTAACTCCTTCGTTCAATTCAATTACATAATAACTTACTCAAGTGTTTTATTTAGTTATTTGATTAACTCATTCGTTCAATTCAATTACATAATAACTTACTCAAGTGTTTTATTTAGTTATTTGATTAACTCCTTCGTTCAATTCAATTACATAATAACTTACTCAAGTGTTTTATTTAGTTATTTGATTAACTCCTTCGTTCAATTCAATTACATTATAACTTACTCAAGTGTTTTATTTAGTTATTTGATTAACTCATTCGTTCAATTCAATTACATTATAACTTACTCGAGTGTTTTATTTAGTTATTTGATTAACTTTTTATTTTTTCTTTCGTTCAATTCAATTACATAATAACTTACTCGAGTGTTTTATTTAGTTATTTGATTAACTCCTTCGTTCAATTCAATTACATAATAACTTACTCAAGTGTTTTATTTAGTTATTTGATTAACTCATTCGTTCAATTCAATTACATAATAACTTACTCAAGTGTTTTATTTAGTTATTTGATTAACTCCTTCGTTCAATTCAATTACATTATAACTTACTCGAGTGTTTTATTTAGTTATTTGATTAACTTATTCTTTCAATTCAATTACATTATAACTTACTCGAGTGTTTTATTTAGTTATTTGATTAACTCTATTCGTTCAATTCAATTACATAATAACTTACTCAAGTGTTTTATTTAGTTATTTGATTAACTCATTCGTTCAATTCAATTACATAAAAACTTACTCGAAGTGTTTTATTTAGTTATTTGATTAACTCCTTCGTTCAATTCAATTAAATAATAACTTACTCAAGTGTTTTATTTAGTTATTTGATTAACTCATTCGTTCAATTCAATTACATTATAACTTACTCAAGTGTTTTATTTAGTTATTTGATTAACTCATTCGTTCAATTCAATTACATAAAAACTTACTCAAGTGTTTTATTTAGTTATTTGATTAACTCCTTCGTTCAATTCAATTACATTATAACTTACTCAAGTGTTTTATTTAGTTATTAGATTAACTCCTTAGTTCAATTCAATTACATTATAACTTACTCGAGTGTTTTATTTAGTTATTAGATTAACTAATTCGTTCAATTCAATTACATAATAACTTATTCGAGTGTTTTATTTAGTTATTTGATTACTCGAGTGTTTTATTTAGTTGTTTGATTAACTCTTCGTTCAATTCAATTACATAATAACTTACTCGAGTGTTTTATTTAGTTATTTGATTAACTCCTTCGTTCAATTCAATTACATAAAAACTTACTCAAGTGTTTTATGTAGTTATTTGATTAACTCATTCGTTCAATTCAATTACATTATTACTTACTCGAAGTGTTTTATTTAGTTATTCGATTAACTCCTCTCGTTCAATTCAATTACATTATAACTTACTCGAGTGTTTTATTTAGTTATTTGATTAACTTATTCTTTCAAATCAATTACATTATAACTTACTCAAGTGTTTTATTTAGTTATTTGATTAACTCATTCGTTCAATTCAATTACATAATAACTTACTCAAGTGTTTTATTTAGTTATTTGATTAACTCATTCGTTCAATTCAATTACATAATAACTTACTCAAGTGTTTTATTTAGTTATTTGATTAACTCCTTCGTTCAATTCAATTACATTATAACTTACTCAAGTGTTTTATTTAGTTATTTGATTAACTCATTCGTTCAATTCAATTACATTATAACTTACTCAAGTGTTTTATTTAGTTATTTGATTAACTCATTCGTTCAATTCAATTACATAATAACTTACTCAAGTGTTTTATTTAGTTATTTGATTAACTCCTTCGTTCAATTCAATTAAATAATAACTTACTCAAGTGTTTTATTTAGTTATTTGATTAACTCATTCGTTCAATTCAATTACATTATAACTTACTCAAGTGTTTTATTTAGTTATTTGATTAACTCATTCGTTCAATTCAATTACATAAAAACTTACTCAAGTGTTTTATTTAGTTATTTGATTAACTCCTTCGTTCAATTCAATTACATTATAACTTACTCAAGTGTTTTATTTAGTTATTAGATTAACTCCTTAGTTCAATTCAATTACATTATAACTTACTCGAGTGTTTTATTTAGTTATTAGATTAACTAATTCGTTCAATTCAATTACATAATAACTTATTCGAGTGTTTTATTTAGTTATTTGATTACTCGAGTGTTTTATTTAGTTGTTTGATTAACTCTCGTTCAATTCAATTACATAATAACTTACTCGAGTGTTTTATTTAGTTATTTGATTAACTCCTTCGTTCAATTCAATTACATAAAAACTTACTCAAGTGTTTTATTTAGTTATTTGATTAACTCATTCGTTCAATTCAATTACATTATAACTTACTCAAGTGTTTTATGTAGTTATTAGATTAACTCCTTCGTTCAATTCAATTACATTATAACTTACTCGAGTGTGTTATTTAGTTATTTGATTAACTTATTCTTTCAAATCTATTACATTATAACTTACTCAAGTGTTTTATTTAGTTATTTGATTAACTCATTCGTTCAATTCAATTACATAAAAACTTACTCAAGTGTTTTATTTAGTTATTTGATTAACTCATTCGTTCAATTCAATTACATAAAAACTTACTCAAGTGTTTTATTTAGTTATTTGATTAACTCCTTCGTTCAATTCAATTAAATAATAACTTACTCAAGTGTTTTATTTAGTTATTTGATTAACTCATTCGTTCAATTCAATTACATTATAACTTACTCAAGTGTTTTATTTAGTTATTTGATTAACTCATTCGTTCAATTCAATTACATAAAAACTTACTCAAGTGTTTTATTTAGTTATTTGATTAACTCCTTCGTTCAATTCAATTATATTATAACTTACTCAAGTGTTTTATTTAGTTATTGGATTAACTCCTTAGTTCAATTCAATTACATTATAACTTACTCGAGTGTTTTATTTAGTTATTAGATTAACTAATTCGTTCAATTCAATTACATAATAACTTATTCGAGTGTTTTATTTAGTTATTTGATTACTCGAGTGTTTTATTTAGTTGTTTGATTAACTCTCGTTCAATTCAATTACATAATAACTTACTCGAGTGTTTTATTTAGTTATTTGATTAACTCCTTCGTTCAATTCAATTACATAAAAACTTACTCAAGTGTTTTATTTAGTTATTTGATTAACTCATTCGTTCAATTCAATTACATTATAACTTACTCAAGTGTTTTATGTAGTTATTAGATTAACTCCTTCGTTCAATTCAATTACATTATAACTTACTCGAGTGTGTTATTTAGTTATTTGATTAACTTATTCGTTCAATTCAATTACATTATAACTTACTCAAGTGTTTTATTTAGTTATTTGATTAACTCATTCGTTCAATTCAATTACATAATAACTTACTCAAGTGTTTTATTTAGTTATTTGATTAACTCATTCGTTCAATTCAATTACATAATAACTTACTCAAGTGTTTTATTTAGTTATTTGATTAACTCCTTCGTTCAATTCAATTACATAATAACTTACTCAAGTGTTTTATTTAGTTATTTGATTAACTCATTCGTTCAATTCAATTACATTATAACTTACTCAAGTGTTTTATTTAGTTATTTGATTAACTCATTCGTTCAATTCAATTACATTATAACTTACTCGAGTGTTTTATTTAGTTATTTGATTAACTCCTTCGTTCAATTCAATTACATTATAACTTACTCGAGTGTTTTATTTAGTTATTTGATTAACTCATTCGTTCAATTCAATTACATTATAACTTACTCAAGTGTTTTATTTAGTTATTTGATTAACTCATTCGTTCAATTCAATTACATAATAACTTACTCAAGTGTTTTATTTAGTTATTTGATTAACTCATTCGTTCAATTCAATTACATAAAAACTTACTCAAGTGTTTTATTTAGTTATTTGATTAACTCCTTCGTTCAATTCAATTACATAATAACTTACTCAAGTGTTTTATTTAGTTATTTGATTAACTCATTCGTTCAATTCAATTACATTATAACTTACTCAAGTGTTTTATTTAGTTATTTGATTAACTCATTCGTTCAATTCAATTACATAAAAACTTACTCAAGTGTTTTATTTAGTTATTTGATTAACTCCTTCGTTCAATTCAATTATATTATAACTTACTCAAGTGTTTTATTTAGTTATTGGATTAACTCCTTAGTTCAATTCAATTACATTATAACTTACTCGAGTGTTTTATTTAGTTATTAGATTAACTAATTCGTTCAATTCAATTACATAATAACTTATTCGAGTGTTTTATTTAGTTATTTGATTACTCGAGTGTTTTATTTAGTTGTTTGATTAACTCTCGTTCAATTCAATTACATAATAACTTACTCGAGTGTTTTATTTAGTTATTTGATTAACTCCTTCGTTCAATTCAATTACATAAAAACTTACTCAAGTGTTTTATTTAGTTATTTGATTAACTCATTCGTTCAATTCAATTACATTATAACTTACTCAAGTGTTTTATGTAGTTATTAGATTAACTCCTTCGTTCAATTCAATTACATTATAACTTACTCGAGTGTTTTATTTAGTTATTTGATTAACTTATTCTTTCAAATCAATTACATTATAACTTACTCAAGTGTTTTATTTAGTTATTTGATTAACTCATTCGTTCAATTCAATTACATAAAAACTTACTCAAGTGTTTTATTTAGTTATTTGATTAACTCCTTCGTTCAATTCAATTACATAATAACTTACTCAAGTGTTTTATTTAGTTATTTGATTAACTCATTCGTTCAATTCAATTACATTATAACTTACTCAAGTGTTTTATTTAGTTATTTGATTAACTCATTCGTTCAATTCAATTACATAATAACTTACTCAAGTGTTTTATTTAGTTATTTGATTAACTCCTTCGTTCAATTCAATTACATTATAACTTACTCAAGTGTTTTATTTAGTTATTTGATTAACTCCTTAGTTCAATTCAATTACATTATAACTTACTCGAGTGTTTTATTTAGTTATTTGATTAACTAATTCGTTCAATTCAATTACATAATAACTTACTCGAGTGTTTTATTTAGTTATTTGATTAACTCATTCGTTTTATTTAATTACATTATTAACTGTTCATTCAATTACTATTTACTCAAGTGTTTTATTTAGTTATTTGATTAACTCCTTCGTTCAATTCAATTACATAATAACTTACTCAAGTGTTTTATTTAGTTATTTGATTAACTCATTCGTTCAATTCAATTACATTATAACTTACTCAAGTGTTTTATTTAGTTATTAGATTAACTCCTTCGTTCAATTCAATTACATTATAACTTACTCAAGTGTTTTATTTAGTTATTTGATTAACTCATTCGTTCAATTCAATTACATTATAACTTACTCAAGTGTTTTATTTAGTTATTTGATTAACTCATTCGTTCAATTCAATTACATAATAACTTACTCAAGTGTTTTATTTAGTTATTTGATTAACTCCTTCGTTCAATTCAATTACATAATAACTTACTCAAGTGTTTTATTTAGTTATTTGATTAACTCATTCGTTCAATTCAATTACATTATAACTTACTCAAGTGTTTTATTTAGTTATTTGATTAACTCATTCGTTCAATTCAATTACATTATAACTTACTCAAGTGTTTTATTTAGTTATTTGATTAACTCCTTCGTTCAATTAAATTACATTATAACTTACTCAAGTGTTTTATTTAGTTATTTGATTAACTCCTTCGTTCAATTCAATTACATTATAACTTACTCGAGTGTTTTATTTAGTTATTTGATTAACTCATTCGTTCAATTCAATTACATTATAACTTACTCGAGTGTTTTATTTAGTTATTTGATTAACTCCTTCGTTCAATTCAATTACATTATAACTTACTCGAGTGTTTTATTTAGTTATTTGATTAACTCATTCGTTCAATTCAATTACATTATAACTTACTCAAGTGTTTTATTTAGTTATTTGATTAACTCATTCGTTCAATTCAATTACATAATAACTTACTCAAGTGTTTTATTTAGTTATTTGATTAACTCATTCGTTCAATTCAATTACATTATAACTTACTCAAGTGTTTTATTTAGTTATTTGATTAACTCCTTCGTTCAATTCAATTACATAATAACTTACTCAAGTGTTTTATTTAGTTATTTGATTAACTCATTCGTTCAATTCAATTACATTATAACTTACTCAAGTGTTTTATTTAGTTATTTGATTAACTCATTCGTTCAATTCAATTACATTAATAACTTACTCAAGTGTTTTATTTAGTTATTTGATTAACTCCTTCGTTCAATTCAATTACATAATAACTTACTCAAGTGTTTTATTTAGTTATTTGATTAACTCATTCGTTCAATTCAATTACATTATAACTTACTCGAGTGTTTTATTTAGTTATTTGATTAACTCATTCGTTCAATTCAATTACATTATAACTTACTCAAGTGTTTTATTTAGTTATTTGATTAACTCCTTCGTTCAATTCAATTACATTATAACTTACTCGAGTGTTTTATTTAGTTATTTGATTAACTCATTCGTTCAATTCAATTACATTATAACTTACTCAAGTGTTTTATTTAGTTATTTGATTAACTCCTTCGTTCAATTCAATTACATTATAACTTACTCAAGTGTTTTATTTAGTTATTTGATTAACTCATTCGTTCAATTCAATTACATAATAACTTACTCAAGTGTTTTATTTAGTTATTTGATTAACTCATTCGTTCAATTCAATTACATTAATAACTTACTCAAGTGTTTTATTTAGTTATTTGATTAACTCCTTCGTTCAATTCAATTACATAATAACTTACTCAAGTGTTTTATTTAGTTATTTGATTAACTCATTCGTTCAATTCAATTACATTATAACTTACTCAAGTGTTTTATTTAGTTATTTGATTAACTCATTCGTTCAATTCAATTACATTATAACTTACTCAAGTGTTTTATTTAGTTATTTGATTAACTCCTTCGTTCAATTCAATTACATTATAACTTACTCAAGTGTTTTATTTAGTTATTTGATTAACTCATTCGTTCAATTCAATTACATAATAACTTACTCAAGTGTTTTATTTAGTTATTTGATTAACTCATTCGTTCAATTCAATTACATTATAACTTACTCAAGTGTTTTATTTAGTTATTTGATTAACTCCTTCGTTCAATTCAATTACATTATAACTTACTCGAGTGTTTTATTTAGTTATTTGATTAACTCATTCGTTCAATTCAATTACATTATAACTTACTCAAGTGTTTTATTTAGTTATTTGATTAATTTTTCGTTCAATTCAATTACATTATAACTTACTCAAGTGTTTTATTTAGTTATTTGATTAACTCATTTCGTTCAATTCAATTACATAATAACTTACTCAAGTGTTTTATTTAGTTATTTGATTAACTCCTTCGTTCAATTCAATTACATAATAACTTACTCAAGTGTTTTATTTAGTTATTTGATTAACTCATTCGTTCAATTCAATTACATAATAACTTACTCAAGTGTTTTATTTAGTTATTTGATTAACTCCTTCGTTCAATTCAATTACATAATAACTTACTCAAGTGTTTTATTTAGTTATTTGATTAACTCATTCGTTCAATTCAATTACATTATAACTTACTCAAGTGTTTTATTTAGTTATTTGATTAACTCCTTCGTTCAATTCAATTATATTATAACTTACTCAAGTGTTTTATTTAGTTATTTGATTAACTCCTTAGTTCAATTCAATTACATTATAACTTACTCGAGTGTTTTATTTAGTTATTTGATTAACTCATTCGTTCAATTCAATTACATAATAACTTACTCGAGTGTTTTATTTAGTTATTTGATTAACTTTTTTTGTTTTTCATTATCGTTCAATTCAATTACATAATAACTTACTCAAGTGTTTTATTTAGTTATTTGATTAACTCCTTCGTTCAATTCAATTACATAATAACTTACTCAAGTGTTTTATTTAGTTATTTGATTAACTCATTCGTTCAATTCAATTACATTATAACTTACTCAAGTGTTTTATTTAGTTATTTGATTAACTCCTTCGTTCAATTCAATTACATTATAACTTACTCAAGTGTTTTATTTAGTTATTTGATTAACTCCTTAGTTCAATTCAATTACATTATAACTTACTCGAGTGTTTTATTTAGTTATTTGATTAACTCATTCGTTCAATTCAATTACATAATAACTTACTCAAGTGTTTTATTTAGTTATTTGATTAACTCCTTCGTTCAATTCAATTACATTATAACTTACTCAAGTGTTTTATTTAGTTATTTGATTAACTCCTTTGTTCAATTCAATTACATTATAACTTACTCGAGTGTTTTATTTAGTTATTTGATTAACTAATTCGTTCAATTCAATTACATAATAACTTATTCGAGTGTTTTATTTAGTTATTTGATTACTCGAGTGTTTTATTTAGTTATTTGATTAACTTTCGTTCAATTCAATTACATAATAACTTACTCAAGTGTTTTATTTAGTTATTTGATTAACTCCTTCGTTCAATTCAATTACATAATAACTTACTCAAGTGTTTTATTTAGTTATTTGATTAACTCATTCGTTCAATTCAATTACATTATAACTTACTCAAGTGTTTTATTTAGTTATTTGATTAACTCATTCGTTCAATTCAATTACATTATAACTTACTCAAGTGTTTTATTTAGTTATTTGATTAACTCCTTCGTTCAATTCAATTACATTATAACTTACTCAAGTGTTTTATTTAGTTATTTGATTAACTCCTTCGTTCAATTCAATTACATTATAACTTACTCGAGTGTTTTATTTAGTTATTTGATTAACTCCTTCGTTCAATTCAATTACATTATAACTTACTCGAGTGTTTTATTTAGTTATTTGATTAACTCATTCGTTCAATTCAATTACATAATAACTTACTCGAGTGTTTTATTTAGTTATTTGATTAACTTATTCGTTCAATTCAATTACATAAAAACTTACTCAAGTGTTTTATTTAGTTATTTGATTAACTCCTTCGTTCAATTCAATTAAATAATAACTTACTCAAGTGTTTTATTTAGTTATTTGATTAACTCATTCGTTCAATTCAATTACATTATAACTTACTCAAGTGTTTTATTTAGTTATTTGATTAACTCATTCGTTCAATTCAATTACATAAAAACTTACTCAAGTGTTTTATTTAGTTATTTGATTAACTCCTTCGTTCAATTCAATTATATTATAACTTACTCAAGTGTTTTATTTAGTTATTAGATTAACTCCTTAGTTCAATTCAATTACATTATAACTTACTCGAGTGTTTTATTTAGTTATTAGATTAACTAATTCGTTCAATTCAATTACATAATAACTTATTCGAGTGTTTTATTTAGTTATTTGATTACTCGAGTGTTTTATTTAGTTGTTTGATTAACTCTTCGTTCAATTCAATTACATAATAACTTACTCGAGTGTTTTATTTAGTTATTTGATTAACTCCTTCGTTCAATTCAATTACATAAAAACTTACTCAAGTGTTTTATTTAGTTATTTGATTAACTCATTCGTTCAATTCAATTACATTATAACTTACTCAAGTGTTTTATTTAGTTATTAGATTAACTCATTCGTTCAATTCAATTACATTATAACTTACTCAAGTGTTTTATTTAGTTATTTGATTAACTCATTCGTTCAATTCAATTACATAATAACTTACTCAAGTGTTTTATTTAGTTATTTGATTAACTCATTCGTTCAATTCAATTACATTATAACTTACTCAAGTGTTTTATTTAGTTATTTGATTAACTCATTCGTTCAATTCAATTACATAAAAACTTACTCAAGTGTTTTATTTAGTTATTTGATTAACTCCTTCGTTCAATTCAATTATATTATAACTTACTCAAGTGTTTTATTTAGTTATTAGACTAACTCCTTAGTTCAATTCAATTACATTATAACTTACTCGAGTGTTTTATTTAGTTATTAGATTAACTCATTCGTTCAATTCAATTACATAATAACTTACTCGAGTGTTTTATTTAGTTATTTGATTACTCGAGTGTTTTAGTTAGTTCTTTGATTAACTCATTCGTTCAATTCAATTACATAAAAACTTACTCAAGTGTTTTATTTAGTTATTTGATTAACTCCTTCGTTCAATTCAATTACATAATAACTTACTCAAGTGTTTTATTTAGTTATTTGATTAACTCATTCGTTCAATTCAATTACATTATAACTTACTCAAGTGTTTTATTTAGTTATTTGATTAACTCATTCGTTCAATTCAATTACATAAAAACTTACTCAAGTGTTTTATTTAGTTATTTGATTAACTTCTTCGTTCAATTCAATTATATTATAACTTACTCAAGTGTTTTATTTAGTTATTAGATTAACTCCTTAGTTCAATTCAATTACATTATAACTTACTCGAGTGTTTTATTTAGTTATTAGATTAACTAATTCGTTCAATTCAATTACATAATAACTTATTCGAGTGTTTTATTTAGTTATTTGATTAACTCGAGTGTTTTATTTAGTTGCTTGATTAACTGTCGTTCAATTCAATTACATAATAACTTACTCGAGTGTTTTATTTAGTTATTTGATTAACTCCTTCGTTCAATTCAATTACATAAAAACTTACTCAAGTGTTTTATTTAGTTATTTGATTAACTCATTCGTTCAATTCAATTACATTATAACTTACTCAAGTGTTTTATGTAGTTATTAGATTAACTCCTTCGTTCAATTCAATTACATTATAACTTACTCAAGTGTTTTATTTAGTTATTTGATTAACTCATTCGTTCAATTCAATTACATAAAAACTTACTCAAGTGTTTTATTTAGTTATTTGATTAACTCATACGTTCAATTCAATTACATTATAACTTACTCAAGTGTTTTATTTAGTTATTTGATTAACTCATTCGTTCAATTCAATTACATAAAAACTTACTCAAGTGTTTTATTTAGTTATTTGATTAACTCCTTCGTTCAATTCAATTATATTATAACTTACTCAAGTGTTTTATTTAGTTATTAGACTAACTCCTTAGTTCAATTCAATTACATTATAACTTACTCGAGTGTTTTATTTAGTTATTAGATTAACTCATTCGTTCAATTCAATTACATCATAACTTATTCGAGTGTTTTATTTAGTTATTTGATTACTCGAGTGTTTTAGTTAGTTATTTGATTAACTCATTCGTTCAATTCAATTACATAATAACTTACTCAAGTGTTTTATTTAGTTATTTGATTAACTCATTCGTTCAATTCAATTACATTATAACTTACTCAAGTGTTTTATTTAGTTATTTGATTAACTCCTTCGTTCAATTCAATTACATTATAACTTACTCAAGTGTTTTATTTAGTTATTTGATTAACTCATTCGTTCAAATCAATTACATTATAACTTACTCAAGTGTTTTATTTAGTTATTTGATTAACTTATTCGTTCAATTCAATTACATAATAACTTACTCAAGTGTTTTATTTAGTTATTTGATTAACTCATTCGTTCAATTCAATTACATAAAAACTTACTCAAGTGTTTTATTTAGTTATTTGATTAACTCCTTCGTTCAATTCAATTACATTATAACTTACTCAAGTGTTTTATTTAGTTATTAGATTAACTCCTTTGTTCAATTCAATTACATTATAACTTACTCAAGTGTTTTATTTAGTTATTAGATTAACTAATTCGTTCAATTCAATTACATAATAACTTATTCGAGTGTTTTATTTAGTTATTTGATTACTCGAGTGTTTTATTTAGTTATTTGATTAACTCATTCGTTCAATTCAATTACATAAAAACTTACTCAAGTGTTTTATTTAGTTATTTGATTAACTCCTTCGTTCAATTCAATTACATAATAACTTACTCAAGTGTTTTATTTAGTTATTTGATTAACTCATTCGTTCAATTCAATTACATAAAAACTTACTCAAGTGTTTTGTTTAGTTATTTGATTAACTCCTTCGTTCTATTCAATTATATTATAACTTACTCAAGTGTTTTATTTAGTTATTAGACTAACTCCTTAGTTCAATTCAATTACATTATAACTTACTCGAGTGTTTTATTTAGTTATTAGATTAACCAATTCGTTCAATTCAATTATATAATAACTTATTCGAGTGTTTTATTTAGTTATTTGATTACTCGAGTGTTTTAGTTAGTTGTTTTATTAACTGTCGTTCAATTCAATTACATAATAACTTACTCGAGTGTTTTATTTAGTTATTTGATTAACTCCTTCGTTCAATTCAATTACATAAAAACTTACTCAAGTGTTTTATTTAGTTATTTGATTAACTCATTCGTTCAATTCAATTACATTATAACTTACTCAAGTGTTTTATGTAGTTATTAGATTAACTCCTTCGTTCAATTCAATTACATTATAACTTACTCGAGTGTGTTATTTAGTTATTTGATTAACTTATTCTTTCAAATCTATTACATTATAACTTACTCAAGTGTTTTATTTAGTTATTTGATTAACTCATTCGTTCAATTCAATTACATAAAAACTTACTCAAATGTTTTATTTAGTTATTTGATTAACTCATTCGTTCAATTCAATTACATAAAAACTTACTCAAGTGTTTTATTTAGTTATAAAGATTAACTCCTTCGTTCAATTCAATTAAATAATAACTTAGTCAAGTGTTTTATTTAGTTATTTGATTAACTCATTCGTTCAATTCAATTACATAAAAACTTACTCAAGTGTTTTATTTAGTTATAAAGATTAACTCCTTCGTTCAATTCAATTAAATAATAACTTACTCAAGTGTTTTATTTAGTTATTTGATTAACTCATTCGTTCAATTCAATTACATTATAACTTACTAAAGTGATGCAGGAGCATCTACTATGAACCAAGGTCTTCTAGTTCAACAAGAAATTCAGGAGCATATGGTGAAAGAAGTTCAGTTCATAAGCTTAACTAGCTCGGTTTTTCCGAAAACACTTCTTAAGCATCTTGATTAGGCTAATCTTTTCTTAATCTTCCTTAAACAAGATTAATTAGTACTAATGATACTCTAATCATCATTAAGTATTGTTAATCAAGTTTAGTTGGTGATTAATTAGCTTAATTAGGGTAATTAGTTAAGTTAATCTTGATTAGGACAAAGCTGATTTTTGTTCCTAATCATCCGGTTTTTTGTAAGAGCTTTAAGGTTGCTTAGTTCTGAAAATTCAAGGCCACCTCATGCTTGAAGATGACCTCATGGATGTGTAGTAAGGCCACATGATCTTCACATGGGCTTGGAAGCAACAACAAATGGGAAAGGAGAGCTTCATGGTGAAGCATGCTAAAACCGGAGCTCACACGTCCCAACAGCCGACTTTTGTTTAGTTCTGGGCAGGGTCTTTTCCTTCTGCAAATGCCTCGAAATTGTGAAGATATTTTGTTTAAGATATGTATTTTAATTTCCTATAGGCTATTTTTCAGTTCTCCAATGTCCTATAGGGTAGATTAGCTAATGATTAGGAGTGGTGCAGAAGCAGTTTCCTTTTCTGCTGCTCTTACTTTACTGCTTTGGTTAGGTCAGCAAATGACGTCCAAAAAGGCTGATTTTTGGACATGTTGTAGCCATATATGTTTAGTTTGTAATGTTTTTGGAAGGAGATCATTCCAGTGGATATTGAAGCTTTTATGCTAAGTTTACTAAGCTGTGCGCCTAGTGTAACTCTTGCTCAGTTTCGACCAATTCTTAAATCTTTGTAATTTTGATCATCTAAACGTTGAATTAGTGATTAAGACTCAAAGTAGACTTAAACTAGAAGCTCATTGTTATAGTTTAGTCTTGATTGGTGGTATATTGGATTGTGGACGTGGTGGTTGTTCGTTCATTCGAACCGGTTTGATACAATTATCCTATCCTTTGTTCTTTGTAATTTCGAATGCTCTTGTTATCTAAGTCAATATGTATCATAATGATGCAGGAGCATCTACTATGAACCAAGGTCTTCTAGTTCAACAAGAAATTCAGGAGCATATGGTGAAAGAAGTTCAGTTCATAAGCTTAACTAGCTCGGTTTTTCCGAAAACACTTCTTAACCATCTTGATTAGGCTAATCTTTTCTTAATCTTCCTTAAACAAGATTAATTAGTACTAATGATACTCTAATCATCATTAAGTATTGTTAATCAAGTTTAGTTGGTGATTAATTAGCTTAATTAGGGTAATTAGTTAAGTTAATCTTGATTAGGACAAAGCTGATTTTTGTTCCTAATCATCCGGTTTTTTGTAAGAGCTTTAAGGTTGCTTAGTTCTGAAAATTCAAGGCCACCTCATGCTTGAAGATGACCTCATGGATGTGTAGTAAGGCCACATGATCTTCACATGGGCTTGGAAGCAACAACAAATGAGAAAGGAGAGCTTCATGGTGAAGCATGCTAAAACCGGAGCTCACACGTCCCAACAGCCGACTTTTGTTTAGTTCTGGGCAGGGTCTTTTCCTTCTGCAAATGCCTCGAAATTGTGAAGATATTTTGTTTAAGATATGTATTTTAATTTCCTATAGGCTATTTTTCAGTTCTCCAATGTCCTATAGGGTAGATTAGCTAATGATTAGGAGTGGTGCAGAAGCAGTTTCCTTTTCTGCTGCTCTTACTTTACTGCTTTGGTTAGGTCAGCAAATGACGTCCAAAAAGGCTGATTTTTGGACATGTTGTAGCCATATATGTTTAGTTTGTAATGTTTTTGGAAGGAGATCATTCCAGTGGATATTGAAGCTTTTATGCTAAGTTTACTAAGCTGTGCGCCTAGTGTAACTCTTGCTCAGTTTCGACCAATTCTTAAATCTTTGTAATTTTGATCATCTAAACGTTGAATTAGTGATTAAGACTCAAAGTAGACTTAAACTAGAAGCTCATTGTTATAGTTTAGTCTTGATTGGTGGTATATTGGATTGTGGACGTGGTGGTTGTTCGTTCATTCGAACCGGTTTGATACAATTATCCTATCCTTTGTTCTTTGTAATTTCGAATGCTCTTGTTATCTAAGTCAATATGTATCATTTGGTATCAGAGCTTGAGGTTGTTTAAGAGCATTCAAATCATTCTATAAACATCCTAAATACTTTCCTTAAACCCAAACACAACACCCCCCTAAAACCGAACCTATTCTAAGCCTAAACACACTTCTTTTCTTTCTTTTAAACCATAATTCATTGTGGTTGTATTAACCATGAGTGGAGGTGACGAAAATCAGTTTAGGAGAGGCATGAACATGAATGAAGCAAGGTTGGTTGGAGTCGAAAATCAGATGGCCACCTTATCTGAACAAATGGCTAACATGATGACTATACTGAGAGATGTGGGATTAAGAGGACAAGTAAGAAGGGGAAATGAGGAGGATGAACATGTGGCATATGATACTAGTGAGGAAGCCAATTCTGAAGCTTCCAGGACAAGAAGAAGGCCACGAAAAATAGATGATTTTCGAGATATTAAGTTAGATATTCCGAGTTTGATGGAAACCTTAATCCGAGATGTTTACTTGGAGTGGGTAGCAAGGTGTGATCGAAATTTTGAACTCAAGGAGTATGATGATGCTAAGGCTTTTAAAGTTGCAATTACTAAGCTAAAGGGGTATGCATCCCTTTGGTGGGAGAATGTTGTTCTAGCAAGGACAAGGAAGAGAAAGCCGAAAATCAAGAGTTGGGAGAAACTGCAGAAGAAAATGAAAGAGAAGTTTCTACCTTCCACTTATACTCTTGATTTATATAACAAACTATCTGAATTGTCTCAGGATCACAAAGGTGTCGAAAGTTACATTCATGAATTTGAGAAATTGATGATGAAATTAGATGTTCAAGAAAGAGAAGAGCAAACTATGGCTCGATTCTTAGGTGGTTTGGAGAAAGACATTCAAAGGAAATTGGAGCTGCAACCATATTCTACTTTGGATGAACTTTTCAAGCTAGCTTTGAAGGTGGAAAAACATCAAAAGGAGAAGAAGAAGAAAACATTTTTCAAAGGAACTTCTTACACCAAGGGAAGTTCGAATGTGAAGCCATCTTATGCATCTCCTTACACTCCAAAAGGGGATACTTCGAAGGCCATAGATAAAGGGAAGAAAGTGGTTGAAGAGTCCTCTAAGAAATCTGATGTGAAGTGTTTTAAGTGTCATGGTTATGGTCATTATCAAGCTCAATGCCCAAACAAAAGGGTAATGACTCTAATTGACATTAAAAACATTGATGAAGCACTTGAATCTCAAGAACAACTTGAAGATGAATCCGAGAAGGAGGCCGAAATTGAAGGAGAAGTTGAAGTGGGAGAAGTAACTCAAGGTGATCATTTAAGCCTTGTTCTAAGGAGAATTCTTCATACTAAGGAAGCCGAATTGATTCCATCTCAAAGGGATCAGATTTTCCAAACAAAGTGCTTAGTGGGAGGGAAGATTTGCTCAATGATTATTGATGGTGGGAGCTGCACTAATGTGGCATCATCAACCATGGTGAGCAAGCTCAATCATCCTACCTTCAAACATCCTAAACCGTATAAGCTTCATTGGCTTAATGATGGCAATTGTGTGGAGGTAACAAAACAAGCTTTAATTAGTTTTTCTTTTGGTGATTCGTATAAGGATGAAGTTCTTTGTGATGTTTTGCCTATGGATGCATGTCATATATTGTTAGGGAGACCATGGCAATCGATAAAGAAACTGTACATAATGGTAGGGCTAATACTTACACTTTTATGCATAATCGAAAGAAAATTATGCTTAGTCCTAGTAAACCATGTTCGAATACACCTAAACCAAAAACAACACAACCTAAAACACAAAACAAAAAAACCTTAATCCTTTCGAAATGCCAATTAGATAAAGCTGTGGAAAAGGGGAAGATTATGTATTTGTTGCTTGTTGTTAGATGAGAATGATGTCAATTCTTTTGAAATACACGAAATGGTTAAGCCATTAGTGAGGGAGTTTGGTGATATTTTTCCCGAAGACCTTCCATTTGGTTTACCCCCTAGTAGAGGTATTGAACATCAAATTGACTTGATTCCTGGAACACCATTACCTAACAAGCCAGCTTATAGATGTAATCCTAATGAAGCTAAAGAATTGCAACGCCAGGTTAGTGAATTAATAGCTAACGGATTCGTACAAGAAAGTCTTAGTCCATGTCTTCGTGCCTGTTATTTTGGTTCCAAAGAAGGATGGTTCTATGCGTATGTGTGTAGATTGCAGGGCCATCAACAATATTACAGTCAAGTATAGGTATCCTATACCTAGGCTTGATGATTTGCTGGATGAATTACATGATTCCACTATATTTTCGAAGATAGATTTAAGAAGTGGCTACCATCAGATTCGAATTAAGGAAGGTGATGAATGGAAAACAGCTTTTAAAACTAAGAGTGGTTTGTATGAATGGCGTGTGATGCCATTTGGTTTGACAAATGCTCCTAGTACCTTCATGAGACTTATGCACGAGGTACTTAGACCATTCATTGGTATCTTTGTTGTTGTTTATTTTGATGACATTCTTGTGTATAGTCAAAGTGAGCGAGGAACATCTTGTTCATCTGAAGAAGGTTTTCCTTAAGCTAAGGGAAAAGAAGCTGTATGCAAAGATGGAGAAGTGTGAATTTTTCACTTCTAGCGTGACTTTTCTTGGATTCATTGTATCATCCAATGGCATTTCTATGGATGAATCCAAGGTGGATGCAATCAAGTCTTGGCCAGTTCCTAAAACTATTACAGAGGTTCGAAGTTTCCATGGTTTAGCTTCTTTTTACAGGAGATTTATCAAGAACTTCAGTACTATCTTGGCGCCATTGACTGAATGCATCAAGAAGGGGTCTTTTATTTGGACTCCAGCAGCACAAGAAGCGTTTGAGCAATTGAAGAGTATGCTTAGTAAGGCTCCTGTTCTAGCCTTACCTGATTTCAAGAAAGTGTTCGAGGTTGAATGTGATGCTAGTGGCGTGGGCATTGGAGCTGTTTTGCAACAAGGTGGGCGTCCCATAGCCTATTTCAGTGAGAAACTTAATCAGTCCAGACTCAACTACAGCACTTATGACAAGGAGTTCTATGCTATTATTCGTGCCTTGACTCATTGGACTCATTATCTCGACCCGGCTCGGTTCGTGCTTCACTCGGATCATCAAGCCCTAAAGTACATCAATGGTCAACACAAGCTCAGTCCTAGACATGCAAAATGGGTGGAATTCCTTCAGTCCTTTGATTTTGTTTCAAAATATAAAACTGGAGTTTCTAACATTGTTGCAGATGCTTTATCAAGGAGGCATTCTATGCTTTCTTTAATGGAGGCTCGTGTTCTTGGCTTTAGCCATCTTAAAGAGTTATATTATGAAGATCCAGATTTCTCTCTATTATTAGAAGCATGTAAAGATGGATCTCATGGAGCTTATACGGTTCAAGATGGCTTTCTTTTTCGAAACAACAAGCTATGCATCCCTCGGTGTTCATTAAGGGATTTGCTTATCAAGGAGGTTCATGGAGGAGGATTAGCAGGACATTTTGGCATTAACAAAACTGTTGATGTTTTGCGGGAACATTTCTATTGGCCGAAACTTGCGGGAGATGTTCATTCGGTCTTAGCTCGTTGTTCTACGTGTCAAAAGGCTAAAAGTACCTTTCATCAAGGTCTCTATACGCCCCTACCAGTCCCAACTCAACCATGGGAAGATGTTAGCATGGATTTCATTGTGGCTTTGCCTAGAACTCAAAGAAGCAAGGATGCAATCATGGTGGTCGTGGATAGATTCTCAAAAATGGCTCATTTTATTCCTTGTAATAAAACCGATGATGCTATTCATGTTGCTGATCGTACTTCAAAGATGTTATACGTCTTCATGGTGTTCCTAGGTCCATTGTTTCGGATAAGGACGTAAAGTTCTTAAGCTATTTTTGGAAGACCTTGTGGAAGATACTAGGTACTAAGCTCCTCTTTAGTACTACAGCTCATCCACAAACCGATGGCCAGACCGAGGTGACAAATAGGACCTTAACAACCTTGTTAAGAACGTTGGTGAAGAAGTCTCAAAGAGATTGGGATCTAAAGTTAGCTCATGCTGAGTTTGCTTACAATAGATCTCCAACTTATGCTACAAAACACTCACCATTCGAGGTAAACTATGGGATTAATCCTTTAAGTCCTATTGATTTACTTCCATTTCCTATTGACGTGCATATTAGCAAAGAAGCTGAAGAAAAGGCCAAGGAAATGAAGAAACTTCATCAACAAATTCGAACCATAATTGAAAAGGTGAATGAAGCATACAAGGTCCGAGCAAACAAGCACCGAAAAGAAATTTTGTACAAGCCTGGTGATTTAGTATGGCTACACTTGAGGAAGGAACGTTTTCCAACCGAGAAGAAAGAACAAGCTAATGCCTAGAAGTGACGGTCCTTTCAAAATACTCGAGAAGATCAACAACAATGCCTACAAGATTGAACCGCCAGATGAAATGGGAAACATATCTCGCAACATTCAATGTTGGTGATTTAGCTCCTTATATTGCAGATGAATCGAAATACAAGAAGACCTTTTCGAACCGGGAGAGAATGATGCGAGAGCATCTACTATGAACCAAGGTCTTCTAGTTCAACAAGAAATTCAGGAGCATATGGTGAAAGAAGTTCGGTTCATAAGCTTAACTAGCTCGGTTTTTCCGAAAACACTTCTTAAGCATCTTGATTAGGCTAATCTTTTCTTAATCTTCCTTAAACAAGATTAATTAGTACTAATGATACTCTAATCATCATTAAGTATTGTTAATCAAGTTTAGTTGGTGATTAATTAGCTTAATTAGGGTAATTAGTTAAGTTAATCTTGATTAGGACAAAGCTGATTTTTGTTCCTAATCATCCGGTTTTTTGTAAGAGCTTTAAGGTTGCTTAGTTCTGAAAATTCAAGGCCACCTCATGCTTGAAGATGACCTCATGGATGTGTAGTAAGGCCACATGATCTTCACATGGGCTTGGAAGCAACAACAAATGAGAAAGGAGAGCTTCATGGTGAAGCATGCTAAAACCGGAGCTCACACGTCCCAACAGCCGACTTTTGTTTAGTTCTGGGCAGGGTCTTTTCCTTCTGCAAATGCCTCGAAATTGTGAAGATATTTTGTTTAAGATATGTATTTTAATTTCCTATAGGCTATTTTTCAGTTCTCCAATGTCCTATAGGGTAGATTAGCTAATGATTAGGAGTGGTACAGAAGCAGTTTCCTTTTCTGCTGCTCTTACTTTACTGCTTTGGTTAGGTCAGCAAATGACGTCCAAAAAGGATGATTTTTGGACATGTTGTAGCCATATATGTTTAGTTTGTAATTTTTTTAGAAGGAGATCATTCCAGTGGATATTGAAGCTTTTATGCTAAGTTTACTAAGCTGTGCGCCTAGTGTAACTCTTGGTCAGTTTCGACCAATTCTTAAATCTTTGTAATTTTGATCATCTAAACGTTGAATTAGTGATTAAGACTCAAAGTAGACTTAAACTAGAAGCTCATTGTTATAGTTTAGTCTTGATTGGTGGTATATTGGATTGTGGACGTGGTGGTTGTTCGTTCATTCGAACCGGTTTGATACAATTATCCTATCCTTTGTTCTTTGTAATTTCGAATGCTCTTGTTATCTAAGTCAATATGTATCATAATGATGCAGGAGCATCTACTATGAACCAAGGTCTTCTAGTTCAACAAGAAATTCAGGAGCATATGGTGAAAGAAGTTCAGTTCATAAGCTTAACTAGCTCGGTTTTTCCGAAAACACTTCTTTAGCATCTTGATTAGGCTAATCTTTTCTTAATCTTCCTTAAACAAGATTAATTAGTACTAATGATACTCTAATCATCATTAAGTATTGTTAATCAAGTTTAGTTGGTGATTAATTAGCTTAATTAGGGTAATTAGTTAAGTTAATCTTGATTAGGACAAAGCTGATTTTTGTTCCTAATCATCCGGTTTTTTGTAAGAGCTTTAAGGTTGCTTAGTTCTGAAAATTCAAGGCCACCTCATGCTTGAAGATGACCTCATGGATGTGTAGTAAGGCCACATGATCTTCACATGGGCTTGGAAGCAACAACAAATGAGAAAGGAGAGCTTCATGGTGAAGCATGCTAAAACCGGAGCTCACACGTCCCAACAGCCGACTTTTGTTTAGTTCTGGGCAGGGTCTTTTCCTTCTGCAAATGCCTCGAAATTGTGAAGATATTTTGTTTAAGATATGTATTTTAATTTCCTATAGGCTATTTTTCAGTTCTCCAATGTCCTATAGGGTAGATTAGCTAATGATTAGGAGTGGTGCAGAAGCAGTTTCCTTTTCTGCTGCTCTTACTTTACTGCTTTGGTTAGGTCAGCAAATGACGTCCAAAAAGGCTGATTTTTGGACATCTTGTAGCCATATATGTTTAGTTTGTAATGTTTTTGGAAGGAGATCATTCCAGTGGATATTGAAGCTTTTATGCTAAGTTTACTAAGCTGTGCGCCTAGTGTAACTCTTGGTCAGTTTCGACCAATTCTTAAATCTTTGTAATTTTGATCATCTAAACGTTGAATTAGTGATTAAGACTCAAAGTAGACTTAAACTAGAAGCTCATTGTTATAGTTTAGTCTTGATTGGTGGTATATTGGATTGTGGACGTGGTGGTTGTTCGTTCATTCGAACCGGTTTGATACAATTATCCTATCCTTTGTTCTTTGTAATTTCGAATGCTCTTGTTATCTAAGTCAATATGTATCATTTGGTATCAGAGCTTGAGGTTGTTTAAGAGCATTCAAATCATTCTATAAACATCCTAAATACTTTCCTTAAACCCAAACACAACACCCCCTAAAACCGAACCTATTCTAAGCCTAAACACACTTCTTTTCTTTCTTTTAAACCATAATTCATTGTGGTTGTATTAACCATGAGTGGAGGTGACGAAAATCAGTTTAGGAGAGGCATGAACATGAATGAAGCAAGGTTGGTTGGAGTCGAAAATCGGATGGCCACCTTATCTCGAACAAATGGCTAACATGATGACTATACTTGAGAGATGTGGGATTAAGAGGACAAGTAAGAAGGGGAAATGAGGAGGATGAACATGTGGCATATGATACTAGTGAGGAAGCCAATTCTGAAGCTTCCAGGACAAGAAGAAGGCCACGAAAAACAGATGATTTTCGAGATATTAAGTTAGATATTCCCGAGTTTGATGGAAACCTTAATCCCAGATGTTTACTAGGAGTGGGTAGCAAGGTGTGATCGAAATTTTGAACTCAAGGAGTATGATGATGCTAAGGCTTTTAAAGTTGCAATTACTAAGCTAAAGGGGTATGCATCCCTTTGGTGGGAGAATGTTGTTCTAGCAAGGACAAGGAAGAGAAAGCCGAAAATCAAGAGTTGGGAGAAACTCAGAAGAAAATGAAAGAGAAGTTTCTACCTTCCACTTATACTCTTGATTTATATAACAAACTATCTGAATTGTCTCAGGATCACAAAGGTGTCGAAAGTTACATTCATGAATTTGAGAAATTGATGATGAAATTAGATGTTCAAGAAAGAGAAGAGCAAACTATGGCTCGATTCTTAGGTGGTTTGGAGAAAGACATTCAAAGGAAATTGGAGCTGCAACCATATTCTACTTTGGATGAACTTTTCAAGCTAGCTTTGAAGGTGGAAAAACATCAAAAGGAGAAGAAGAAGAAAACATTTTTCAAAGGAACTTCTTACACCAAGGGAAGTTCGAATGTGAAGCCATCTTATGCATCTCCTTACACTCCAAAAGGGGATACTTCGAAGGCCATAGATAAAGGGAAGAAAGTGGTTGAAGAGTCCTCTAAGAAATCTGATGTGAAGTGTTTTAAGTGTCATGGTTATGGTCATTATCAAGCTCAATGCCCAAACAAAAGGGTAATGACTCTAATTGACATTAAAAACATTGATGAAGCACTTGAATCTCAAGAACAACTTGAAGATGAATCCGAGAAGGAGGCCGAAATTGAAGGAGAAGTTGAAGTGGGAGAAGTAACTCAAGGTGATCATTTAAGCCTTGTTCTAAGGAGAATTCTTCATACTAAGGAAGCCGAATTGATTCCATCTCAAAGGGATCAGATTTTCCAAACAAAGTGCTTAGTGGGAGGGAAGATTTGCTCAATGATTATTGATGGTGGGAGCTGCACTAATGTGGCATCATCAACCATGGTGAGCAAGCTCAATCATCCTAAACCGTATAAGCTTCATTGGCTTAATGATGGCAATTGTGTGGAGGTAACAAAACAAGCTTTAATTAGTTTTTCTTTTGGTGATTCGTATAAGGATGAAGTTCTTTGTGATGTTTTGCCTATGGATGCATGTCATATATTGTTAGGGAGACCATGGCAATCTGATAAAGAAACTCTACATAATGGTAGGGCTAATACTTACACTTTTATGCATAATCGAAAGAAAATTATGCTTAGTCCTAGTAAACCATGTTCGAATACACCTAAACCAAAAACAACACAACCTAAAACACAAAACAAAAAAACCTTAATCCTTTCGAAATGCCAATTAGATAAAGCTGTGGAAAAGGGGAAGATTATGTATTTGTTGCTGTTGTTAGATGAGAATGATGTCAATTCTTTTGAAATACACGAAATGGTTAAGCCATTAGTGAGGGAGTTTGGTGATATTTTTCCTGAAGACCTTCCATTTGGTTTACCCCCTAGTAGAGGTATTGAACATCAAATTGACTTGATTCCTGGAACACCATTACCTAACAAGCCAGCTTATAGATGTAATCCTAATGAAGCTAAAGAATTGCAACGCCAGGTTAGTGAATTAATAGCTAACGGATTCGTCCAAGAAAGTCTTAGTCCATGTGCTTTGTGCCTGTTATTTTGGTTCCAAAGAAGGATGGTTCTATGCGTATGTGTGTAGATTGCGGGGCCATCAACAATATTACAAGTCAAGTATAGGTATCATATACCTAGGCTTGATGATTTGCTGGATGAATTACATGGTTCCACTATATTTTCGAAGATAGATTTAAGAAGTGGCTACCATCAGATTCGAATTAAGGAAGGTGATGAATGGAAAACAGCTTTTAAAACTAAGAGTGGTTTGTATGAATGGCGTGTGATGCCATTTGGTTTGACAAATGCTCCTAGTACCTTCATGAGACTTATGCACGAGGTACTTAGACCATTCATTGGTATCTTTGTTGTTGTTTATTTTGATGACATTCTTGTGTATAGTCAAAGTGAGCGAGGAACATCTTGTTCATCTCGAAGAAGGTTTTCCTTAAGCTAAGGGAAAAGAAGTCTGTATGCAAAGATGGAGAAGTGTGAATTTTTCACTTCTAGCGTGACTTTTCTTGGATTCATTGTATCATCCAATGGCATTTCTATGGATGAATCCAAGGTGGATGCAATCAAGTCCTGGCCAGTTCCTAAAACTATTACAGAGGTTCGAAGTTTCCATGGTTTAGCTTCTTTTTACAGGAGATTTATCAAGAACTTCAGTACTATCTTGGCGCCATTGACTGAATGCATCAAGAAGGGGTCTTTTATTTGGACTCCAGCAACACAAGAAGCGTTTGAGCAATTGAAGAGTATGCTTAGTAAGGCTCCTGTTCTAGCCTTACCTGATTTCAAGAAAGTGTTCGAGGTTGAATGTGATGCTAGTGGCGTGGGCATTGGAGCTGTTTTGCAACAAGGTGGGCGTCCCATAGCCTATTTCGGTGAGAAACTTAATCGGTCCGGACTCAACTACAGCACTTATGACAAGGAGTTCTATGCTATTATTCGTGCCTTGACTCATTGGACTCGTTATCTTAGACCAGCTCAGTTCGTGCTTCACTCGGATCATCAAGCCCTAAAGTACATCAATGGTCAACACAAGCTCAGTCCTGGACATGCAAAATGGGTGGAATTCCTTCAGTCCTTTGATTTTGTTTCAAAATATAAAACTGGAGTTTCTAACATTGTTGCAGATGCTTTATCAAGGAGGCATTCTATGCTTTCTTTAATGGAGGCTCGTGTTCTTGGCTTTAGCCATCTTAAAGAGTTATATTATGAAGATCCAGATTTCTCTCTATTATTAGAAGCATGTAAAGATGGATCTCATGGAGCTTATACGAGTTCAAGATGGCTTTCTTTTTCGAAACAACAAGCTATGCATCCCTCGGTGTTCATTAAGGGATTTGCTTATCAAGGAGGTTCATGGAGGAGGATTAGCGAGGACATTTTGGCATTAACAAAACTGTTGATGTTTTGCAGGAACATTTCTATTGGCCGAAACTTGCAGGAGATGTTCATTCAGTCTTAGCTCGTTGTTCTACGTGTCAAAAGGCTAAAAGTACCTTTCATCAAGGTCTCTATATGCCCCTACCAGTCCCAACTCAACCATGGGAAGATGTTAGCATGGATTTCATTGTGGCTTTGCCTATAACTCAAAGAAGCAAGGATGCAATCATGGTGGTCGTGGATAGATTCTCAAAAATGGCTCATTTTATTCCTTGTAATAAAACTGATGATGCTATTCATGTTGCTGATCTGTACTTCAAAGATGTTATACGTCTTCATGGTGTTCCTAGGTCCATTGTTTCGGATAAAGACGTAAAGTTCTTAAGCTATTTTTGGAAGACCTTGTGGAAGATGCTAGGTGCTAAGCTCCTCTTTAGTACTACAGCTCATCCACAAACCGATGGCCAGACCGAGGTGACAAATAGGACCTTAACAACCTTGTTAAGAACGTTGGTGAACAAGTCTCAAAGAGATTGGGATCTAAAGTTAGCTCATGCTGAGTTTGCTTACAATAGATCTCCAACTTATGCTACAAAACACTCACCATTCGAGGTAAACTATGGGATTAATCCTTTAAGTCCTATTGATTTACTTCCATTTCCTATTGACGTGCATATTAGCAAAGAAGCTGAAGAAAAGGCCAAGGAAATGAAGAAACTTCATCAACAAATTCGAACCAGAATTGAAAAGGTGAATGAAGCATACAAGGTCCGAGCAAACAAGCACCGAAAAGAAATTTTGTACAAGCCTGGTGATTTAGTATGGCTACACTTGAGGAAGGAACGTTTTCCAACCAGGAAGAAAGAACAAGCTAATGCCTAGAAGTGACGGTCCTTTCAAAATACTCGAGAAGATCAACAACAATGCCTACAAGATTGAACCGCCGGATGAAATGGGAAACATATCTCGCAACATTCAATGTTGGTGATTTAGCTCCTTATATTGCGGATGAATCGAAATACAAGAAGACCTTTTCGAACAGGGAGAGAATGATGCGGGAGCATCTACTATGAACCAAGGTCTTCTAGTTCAACAAGAAATTCGGGAGCATATGGTGAAAGAAGTTCGGTTCATAAGCTTAACTAGCTCGGTTTTCCGAAAACACTTCTTAAGCATCTTGATTAGGCTAATCTTTTCTTAATCTTCCTTAAACAAGATTAATTAGTACTAATGATACTCTAATCATCATTAAGTATTGTTAATCAAGTTTAGTTGGTGATTAATTAGCTTAATTAGGGTAATTAGTTAAGTTAATCTTGATTAGGACAAAGCTGATTTTTGTTCCTAATCATCCGGTTTTTTGTAAGAGCTTTAAGGTTGATTAACAATACTTAATGATGATTAGAGTATCATTAGTACTAATTAATCTTGTTTAAGGAAGATTAAGAAAAGATTCGCCTAATCAAGATGCTTAAGAAGTGTTTTCGGAAAAACCGAGCTAGTTAAGCTTATGAACCGAACTTCTTTCACCATATGCTCCCTGAATTTCTTGTTGAACTAGAAGACCTTGGTTCATAGTAGATGCTCCCGCATCATTCTCTCCCGGTTCGAAAAGGTCTTCTTGTATTTCCGATTCATCCGCAATATAAGGAGCTAAATCACCAACATTGAATGTTGTGAGATATGTTTCCCATTTCATCTCGGCAGTTCAATCTTGTAGGCATTGTTGTTGATCTTCTCGAGTATTTTGAAAGGACCGTCACTTCTAGGCATTAGCTTGTTCTTTCTTCCGGTTGGAAAACGTTCCTTCCTCAAGTGTAGCCATACTAAATCACCAGGCTTGTACAAAATTTCTTTTCGGTGCTTGTTTGCTCGGACCTTGTATGCTTCATTCACCTTTTCAATTCTGGTTCGAATTTGTTGATGAAGTTTCTTCATTTCCTTGGCCTTTTCTTCAGCTTCTTTGCTAATATGCACGTCAATAGGAAATGGAAGTAAATCAATAGGACTTAAAGGATTAATCCCATAGTTTACCTCGAATGGTGAGTGTTTTGTAGCATAAGTTGGAGATCTATTGTAAGCAAACTCAGCATGAGCTAACTTTAGATCCCAATCTCTTTGAGACTTGTTCACCAACGTTCTTAACAAGGTTGTTAAGGTCCTATTTGTCACCTCGGTCCGGCCATCGGTTTGTGGATGAGCCGTAGTACTAAAGAGGAGCTTAGTACCTAGCATCTTCCACAAGGTCTTCCAAAAATAGCTTAAGAACTTTACGTCCTTATCCGAAACAATGGACCTAGGAACACCATGAAGACGTATAACATCTTTGAAGTACAGACCAGCAACATGAATAGCATCATCGTTTTATTACAAGGAATAAAATGAGCCATTTTTGAGAATCTATCCACGACCACCATGATTGCATCCTTGCTTCTTTTGAGTTCTAGGCAAAGCCACAATGAAATCCATGCTAACATCTTCCCATGGTTGAGTTGGGACCGGGTAGGGGCGTATAGAGACCTTGATGAAAGGTACTTTTAGCCTTTTGACACGTAGAACAACGAGCTAAGACCGAATGAACATCTCCCTGCAAGTTTCGGCCAATAGAAATGTTCCTGCAAAACATCAACAGTTTTGTTAATGCCAAAATGTCCTGCTAATCCTCCTCCATGAACCTCCTTGATAAGCAAATCCCTTAATGAACACCGAGGATGCATAGCTTGTTGTTTCGAAAAGAAAGCCATCTTGAATCTGTATAAGCTCCATGAGATCCATCTTTACATGCTTCTAATAATAGAGAGAAATCTGGATCTTCATAATATAACTCTTTAAGATGGCTAAAGCCAAGAACACGAGCCTCCATTAAAGAAAGCATAGAATGCCTCCTTGATAAAGCATCTCGCAACAATGTTAGAAACTCCAGTTTTATATTTTGAAACAAAATCAAAGGACTCAAGGAATTCCACCCATTTTGCATGTCTAGGATCGAGCTTGTGTTGACCATTGATGTACTTTAGGGCTTGATGATCCGAGTGAAGCACGAACCGAGCCGGGTTCGAGATAATGAGTCCAATGAGTCAAGGCACGAATAATAGCATAGAACTCCTTGTCATAAGTGCCGTAGCTGAGTCCGGACTGATTAAGTTTCTCACCGAAATAGGCTATGGGACGCCCACCTTGTTGCAAAACAGCTCCAATGCCCACGCCACTAGCATCACATTCAACCTCGAACACTTTCTTGAAATCGGGTAAGGCTAGAACAGGAGCCTTACTAAGCATACTCTTCAATTGCTCAAACGCTTCTGGCGGGCCTGGAGTCCAAATAAAAGACCCCTTCTTGATGCATTCAGTCAATGGCGCCAAGATAGTACTGAAGTTCTTGATAAATCTCCTGTAAAAAGAAGCTAAACCATGGAAACTTCGAACCTCTCGTAATAGTTTTAGGAACCGGCCAAGACTTGATTGCATCCACCTTGGATTCATCCATAGAAATGCCATTGGATGATACAATGAATCCAAGAAAAGTCACGCTAGAAGTGAAAAATTCACACTTCTCCATCTTTGCATACAGCCTTCTTTTCCCTTAGCTTAAGGAAAACCTTCTTCGGATGAACAAGATGTTCCCGCTCACTTTGACTATACACAAGAATGTCATCAAAATAAACAACAACAAAGATACCAATGAATGGTCTAAGTACCTCGTGCATAAGTCTCATGAAGGTACTAGGAGCATTTGTCAAACCAAATGGCATCACACGCCATTCATACAAACCACTCTTAGTTTTAAAAGCTGTTTTCCATTCATCACCTTCCTTAATTCGAATCGATGGTAGCCACTTCTTAAATCTATCTTCGAAAATATAGTGGAATCATGTAATTCATCCAAGCAAATCATCAAGCCTAGGTATAGGATACCTATACTTGACTGTAATATTGTTGATGGCCCTGCAATCTACACACATACGCATAGAACCATCCTTCTTTGGAACCAAAATAACAGGCAAAGACATGGACTAAGACTTTCTTGTACGAATCCGTTAGCTATTAATTCACTAACCTGGCGTTGCAATTCTTTAGCTTCATTAGGATTACATCTATAAGCTGGCTTGTTAGGTAATGGTGTTCCGAGAATCAAGTCAATTTGATGTTCAATACCTCTACTAGGGGGTAAACCAAATGGAAGGTCTTCAGGAAAAATATCACCAAACTCCCTCACTAATGGCTTAACCATTTCGTGTATTTCAAAAGAATTGACATCATTCTCATCTAACAACAAGAACAAATACATAATCTTCCCCTTTTCCACAGCCTTTATCTAATTGGCATTTCGAAAGGATTAAGGTTTTTTTGTTTTGTGTTTTAGGTTGTGTTGTTTTTGGTTTAGGTGTATTCGAACATGGTTTACTAGGACTAAGCATAATTTTCTTTCGATTATGCATAAAAGTGTAAGTATTAGCCCTACCATTATGTACGTTTCTTTATCGATTGCCATGGTCTCCCCTAACAATATATGACATGCATCCATAGGCAAAGCATCACAAAGAACTTCATCCTTATACGAATCACCAAAAGAAAAACTAATTAAAGCTTGTTTTGTTACCTCCACACAATTGCCATCATTAAGCCAATGAAGCTTATACGGTTTAGGATGTTTGAAGGTAGGATGATTGAGCTTGCTCACCATGGTTGATGATGCCACATTAGTGCAGCTCCCACCATCAATAATCATTGAGCAAATCTTCCCTCCCACTAAGCACTTTGTTTGGAAAATCCGATCCCTTTGAGATGGAATCAATTCGGCTTCCTTAGTATGAAGAATTCTCCTTAGAACAAGGCTTAAATGATCACCTTGAGTTACTTCTCCCACTTCAACTTCTCCTTCAATTTCGGCCTCCTTCTCGGATTCATCTTCAAGTTGTTCTTGAGATTCAAGTGCTTCATCAATGTTTTTAATGTCAATTAGAGTCATTACCCTTTTGTTTGGGCATTGAGCTTGATAATGACCATAACCATGACACTTAAAACACTTCACATCAGATTTCTTAGAGGACTCTTCAACCACTTTCTTCCCTTTATCTATGGCCTTCGAAGTATCCCCTTTTGGAGTGTAAGGAGATGCATAAGATGGCTTCACATTCGAACTTCCCTTGGTGTAAGAAGTTCCTTTGAAAAATGTTTTCTTCTTCTTCTCCTTTTGATGTTTTTCCACCTTCAAAGCTAGCTTGAAAAGTTCATCCAAAGTAGAATATGGTTGCAGCTCCAATTTCCTTTGAATGTCTTTCTCCAAACCACCTAAGAATCGAGCCATAGTTTGCTCTTCTCTTTCTTGAACATCTAATTTCATCATCAATTTCACAAATTCATGAATGTAACTTTCGACACCTTTGTGATCCTGAGACAATTCAGATAGTTTGTTATATAAATCAAGAGTATAAGTGGAAGGTAGAAACTTCTCTTTCATTTTCTTCTGCAGTTTCTCCCAACTCTTGATTTTCGGCTTTCTCTTCCTTGTCCTTGCTAGAACAACATTCTCCCACCAAAGGGATGCATACCCCTTTAGCTTAGTAATTGCAACTTTAAAAGCCTTAGCATCATCATACTCCTTGAGTTCAAAATTTCGATCACACCTTGCTACCCACTCCAAGTAAACATCTGGATTAAGGTTTCCATCAAACTCGAGAATATCTAACTTAATATCTCGAAAATCATCTGTTTTTCGTGGCCTTCTTCTTGTCCTGGAAGCTTCGAATTGGCTTCCTCACTAGTATCATATGCCACATGTTCATCCTCCTCATTTCCCCTTCTTACTTGTCCTCTTAATCCCACATCTCTCAAGATAGTCATCATGTTAGCCATTTGTTCAGATAAGGTGGCCATCTGATTTTCGACTCCAACCAACCTTGCTTCATTCATGTTCATGCCTCTCCTAAACTGATTTTCGTCACCTCCACTCATGGTTAATACAACCACAATGAATTATGGTTTAAAAGAAAGAAAAGAAGTGTGTTTAGGCTTAGAATAGGTTCGGTTTTAGGGGGGTGTTGTGTTTGGGTTTAAGGAAAGTATTTAGGATGTTTATAGAATGATTTGAATTCTCTTAAACAACCTCAAGCTCTGATACCAAATGATACATATTGACTTAGATAACAAGAGCATTCGAAATTACAAAGAACAAAGGATAGGATAATTGTATCAAACCGGTTCGAATGAACGAACAACCACCACGTCCACAATCCAATATACCACCAATCAAGACTAAACTATAACAATGAGCTTCTAGTTTAAGTCTACTTTGAGTCTTAATCACTAATTCAACGTTTAGATGATCAAAATTACAAAGATTTAAGAATTGGTCGAAACTGACCAAGAGTTACACTAGGCGCACAGCTTAGTAAACTTAGCATAAAAGCTTCAATATCCACTGGAATGATCTCCTTCCAAAAACATTACAAACTAAACACATATGGCTACAACATGTCCAAAAATCAGCCTTTTTGGACGTCATTTGCTGACCTAACCAAAGCAGTAAAGTAAGAGCAGCAGAAAAGGAAACTGCTTCTGCACCACTCCTAATCATTAGCTAATCTACCCTATAGGACATTGGAGAATTGAAAAATAGCCTATAGGAAATTAAAATACATATCTTAAACAAAATATCTTCACAATTTCGAGGCATTTGCAGAAGGAAAAGACCCTGCCCAGAACTAAACAAAAGTCGGCTGTTGGGACGTGTGAGCTCCGGTTTTAGCATGCTTCACCATGAAGCTCTCCTTTCCTAAAGTGTTTTATTTTGTTATTTGATTAACTCATTCGTTCAATTCAATTACATAAAAACTTACTCAAGTGTTTTATTTAGTTATTTGATTAACTCCTTCGTTCAATTCAATTATATTATAACTTATTCAAGTGTTTTATTTAGTTATTGGATTAACTCCTTAGTTCAATTCAATTACATTATAACTTACTCGAGTGTTTTATTTAGTTATTAGATTAACTAATTCGTTCAATTCAATTAAATAATAACTTATTCGAGTGTTTTATTTAGTTATTTGATTACTCGAGTGTTTTATTTAGTTATTTGATTAACTATCGTTCAATTCAATTACATGAAAACTTACTCAAGTGTTTTATTTAGTTATTTGATTAACTCCTTCGTTCAATTCAATTAAATAATAACTTACTCAAGTGTTTTATTTAGTTATTTGATTAACTCATACGTTCAATTCAATTACATTATAACTTACTCAAGTGTTTTATTTAATTATTTGATTAACTCATTCGTTCAATTCAATTACATAAAAACTTAATCAAGTGTTTTATTTAGTTATTTGATTAACTTATTCGTTCAATTCAATTACATAATAACTTATTCGAGTGTTTTATTTAGTTATTTGATTACTCGAGTGTTTTATTTAGTTATTTGATTAACTATCGTTCAATTCAATTATATAAAAACTTACTCAAGTGTTTTATTTAGTTATTTGATTAACTCCTTCGTTCAATTCAATTAAATAATAACTTACTCAAGTGTTTTATTTAGTTATTTGATTAACTGATTCGTTCAATTCAATTACATAAAAACTTACTCAAGTGTTTTGTTTAGTTATTTGATTAACTCCTTCGTTCTATTCAATTATATTATAACTTACTCAAGTGTTTTATTTAGTTATTAGACTAACTCCTTAGTTCAATTCAATTACATTATAACTTACTCGAGTGTTTTATTTAGTTATTAGATTAACCAATTCATTCAATTCAATTATATAATAACTTATTCGAGTGTTTTATTTAGTTATTTGATTACTCGAGTGTTTTAGTTAGTTGTTTTATTAACTGTCGTTCAATTCAATTACATAATAACTTACTCGAGTGGTTTATTTAGTTATTTGATTAACTCATTCGTTCAATTCAATTACATAAAAACTTACTCAAGTGTTTTATTTAGTTATTTGATTAACTCATTCGTTCAATTCAATTACATTATAACTTACTCAAGTGTTTTATGTAGTTATTAGATTAACTCCTTCGTTCAATTCAATTACATTATAACTTACTCGAGTGTGTTATTTAGTTATTTGATTAACTTATTCTTTCAAATCTATTACATTTTAACTTACTCTAGTGTTTTATTTAGTTATTTGATTAACTCATTCGTTCAATCCAATTACATAAAAACTTACTCAAATGTCTTATTTAGTTATTTGATTAACTCATTCGTTCAATTCAATTACATAAAAACTTACTCAAGTGTTTTATTAAGTTATAAAGATTAACTCCTTCGTTCAATTCAATTAAATAATAACTTAGTCAAGTGTTTTATTTAGTTATTTGATTAACTCATTCGTTTAATTCAATTACATAAAAACTTACTCAAGTGTTTTATTTAGTTATAAAGATTAAGGATTTTTTAACAAGAATAATACAAACTTTTGGCCATTCTCTAGCAATAATACAAACTTTTGATTATTTTTAAATAATACAAACTTTACATCAAAATTCCTCCAGTAGGTCAAGTTGACCGTTAACCTGTAAAACAAGTAATTTTTTTTTAAACTCCAAAATTTCTTCCTCCTCCCCTCTGGCCAACCAACCGAAAATCAAACCCCACCCTCACCCCCACCCTCACCTCCACCCCACCCCCCCCCCCACCCACCCCCACGGATGAAACCACCCTCACCACCCCCTCCCCACCAACCGAAACCACCCCGCCTTGCCCCACCTCCAACCCCACCAGGAAACCACCCTCCCGGCCTTGAACCTCCCCCCGAACCGAACCAAACTCGCTGCCACCACCCAACCAGCATCCCGCCACCATCCCACCACCAAAAATATCCCTAGAAACCCAACCCACAACCACAAACCACTTCGACCCAACTCGCGGCCATCGCAAACCCACCCCGTAACCACCCTTTCACCACCACCGCCCAAGATCCAAAACCCCACCATAACCACCCAAAACCCATTCCACCCAACTTGCGACCACCGCAAACCCACCCCGTAGGGACCGCAAACCGGACCCCTCTCTCTCCCTCATCCACCGTAGTAAAAGTGTAAACCCTCTTTCTCCTCTCTCTTGTAAACCAGTTAAGTCACATCCCATTTTCAATTTCCACGCCAATTTCAACAACCACCACAACCACCTCTACAACAACAACGAAGTCCAATTTTCGCGTTGGAACAACACAAACGCCGAGAAATTCGAGCGAAATCGTCGAACTCAACAACAAATTGAACACGACCTCCGCCGTCTTCGCCGCTTCGAATCTGCCCTAAATTGAGTAATTCCACTCACCGGCGTTTCGGAGGGTTGCGAAACGCGAAATTACCGGGAAAACGAAATGGGTGTTAGGGGAGAAACGAATATTAGGGTGGGAGAAAATGGGGTGACGTATGTGGTGCCGGGGGCTCCGTTTCGGGATGGGGGAGGGGGTGGGGGAGGGCTTCGTGGAGGTGCTTTGGGGGCGAAGAGAGAAGGCTGGGCGGGGGTCGGGGTGGGTGGGGTGGGTGAGGGAGAAAGAAAAAAAGTTTTTTTTTTGTTTTTTAAATTTAAATAAAAAATAAAAAAATCAACCAATAAGCAAGCGACACGTGTCCTAGGGGAGTGCCACGTATGCATTTTACCTGCACCAACAAGTTAGGAACCGGTCATGACCTACTGGAGGAATTTTGCCCTAAAGTTTGTATTATTAAAAAATAATCAAAAGTTTGTATTATTGCGAGAGAACGGGCCAAAGTTTGTATTATTCCAGTTAAAAAATCCTAAAGATTAACTCCTTCGTTCAATTCAATTAAATAATAACTTACTTAAGTGTTTTATTTAGTTATTTGATTAACTCATTCGTTTAATTCAATTACATTATAACTTACTCAAGTGTTTTATTTTGTTATTTGATTAACTCATTCGTTCAATTCAATTACATAAAAACTTACTCAAGTGTTTTATTATGTTATTTGATTAACTCCTTCGTTCAATTCAATTATATTATAACTTATTCAAGTGTTTTATTTAGTTATTGGATTAACTCCTTAGTTCAATTCAATTACATTATAACTTACTCGAGTGTTTTATTTAGTTATTAGATTAACTAATTCGTTCAATTCAATTACATAATAACTTATTCGAGTGTTTTATTTAGTTATTTGATTACTCGAGTGTTTTATTTAGTTATTTGATTAACTATCATTCAATTCAATTACATAAAAACTTACTCAAGTGTTTTATTTAGTTATTTGATTAACTCCTTCGTTCAATTCAATTAAATAATAACTTACTCAAGTGTTTTATTTAGTTATTTGATTAACTCATACGTTCAATTCAATTACATTATAACTTACTCAAGTGTTTTATTTAATTATTTGATTAACTCATTCGTTCAATTCAATTACATAAAAACTTACTCAAGTGTTTTATTTAGTTATTTGATTAACTTCTTCGTTCAATTCAATTATATTATAACTTACTCAAGTGTTTTATTTAGTTATTAGACTAACTCCTTAGTTCAATTCAATTACATTATAACTCACTCGACTATTTTATTTAGTTGTTAGATTAATTAATTCGTTCAATTCAATTACATAATAACTTATTCGAGTGTTTTATTTAGTTATTTGATTACTCGAGTGTTTTATTTAGTTGCTTGATTAACTGTCGTTCAATTCAATTACATAATAACTTACTCGAGTGTTTTATTTAGTTATTTGATTAACTCCTTCGTTCAATTCAATTACATTATAACATACTCAAGTGTTTTATGTAGTTATTAGATTAACTCATTCGTTCAATTCAATTACATTATAACTTACTCAAATGTTTTATTTAGTTATTTGATTAACTCATTCGTTCAATTCAATTACATAAAAACTTACTCAAGTGTTTTATTTAGTTATTTGATTAACTCATACGTTCAATTCAATTACATTATAACTTACTCAAGTGTTTTATTTAGTTATTTGATTAACTCATTCGTTCAATTCAATTACATAAAAACTTACTCAAGTGTTTTGTTTAGTTATTTGATTAACTCCTTCGTTCTATTCAATTATATTATAACTTACTCAAGTGTTTTATTTAGTTATTAGACTAACTCCTTAGTTCAATTCAATTACATTATAACTTGCTCGAGTGTTTTATTTAGTTATTAGATTAACCAGTTCGTTCAATTCAATTATATAATAACTTATTCGAGTGTTTTATTTAGTTATTTGATTACTCGAGTGTTTTAGTTAGTTCTTTGATTAACTCATTCGTTCAATTCAATTACATAAAAACTTAATCAAGTGTTTTATTTAGTTATTTGATTAACTTCTTCGTTCAATTCAATTACATAATAACTTATTCGAGTGTTTTATTTAGTTATTTGATTACTCGAGTGTTTTATTTAGTTATTTGATTAACTCATTCGTTCAATTCAATTACATAAAAACTTACTCAAGTGTTTTATTTAGTTATTTGATTAACTCCTTCGTTCAATTCAATTACATAATAACTTACTCAAGTGTTTTATTTAGTTATTTGATTAACTCATTCGTTCAATTCAATTACATAAAAACTTACTCAAGTGTTTTGTTTAGTTATTTGATTAACTCCTTCGTTCAATTCAATTATATTATAACTTACTCAAGTGTTTTATTTAGTTATTAGACTAACTCCTTAGTTCAATTCAATTACATTATAACTTACTCGAGTGTTTTATTTAGTTATTAGATTAACCAATTCGTTCAATTCAATTATATAATAACTTATTCGAGTGTTTTATTTAGTTATTTGATTACTCGAGTGTTTTAGTTAGTTGTTTTATTAACTGTCGTTCAATTCAATTACATAATAACTTACTCGAGTGTTTTATTTAGTTATTTGATTAACTCCTTCGTTCAATTCAATTACATAAAAACTTACTCAAGTGTTTTATTTAGTTATTTGATTAACTCATTCGTTCAATTCAATTACATTATAACTTACTCAAGTGTTTTATGTAGTTATTAGATTAACTCCTTCGTTCAATTCAATTACATTATAACTTACTCGAGTGTGTTATTTAGTTATTTGATTAACTTATTCTTTCAAATCTATTACATTATAACTTACTCAAGTGTTTTATTTAGTTATTTGATTAACTCATTCGTTCAATTCAATTACATAAATAACTTACTCAAGTGTTTTATTTAGTTATTTGATTAACTCATTCGTTCAATTCAATTACATAAAAACTTACTCAAGTGTTTTATTTAGTTATTAAGATTAACTCCTTCGTTCAATTCAATTACATAATAACTTACTCAAGTGTTTTATTTAGTTATTTGATTAACTCATTCGTTCAATTCAATTACATAATAACTTACTCAAGTGTTTTATTTAGTTATTTGATTAACTCCTTCGTTCAATTCAATTACATTATAACTTACTCGAGTGTTTTATTTAGTTGTTAGATTAACTAATTCGTTCAATTCAATTACATAATAACTTATTCGAGTGTTTTATTTAGTTATTTGATTACTCGAGTGTTTTATTTAGTTGCTTGATTAACTGTCGTTCAATTCAATTACATAATAACTTACTCGAGTGTTTTATTTAGTTATTTGATTAACTCCTTCGTTCAATTCAATTACATAATAACTTACTCAAGTGTTTTATTTAGTTATTTGATTAACTCATTCGTTCAATTCAATTACATTATAACTTACTCAAGTGTTTTATTTAGTTATTTGATTAACTCATTCGTTCAATTCAATTACATAAAAACTTACTCAAGTGTTTTATTTAGTTATTTGATTAACTCATACGTTCAATTCAATTACATTATAACTTACTCAAGTGTTTTATTTAGTTATTTGATTAACTCATTCGTTCAATTCAATTACATAAAAACTTACTCAAGTGTTTTGTTTAGTTATTTGATTAACTCCTTCGTTCTATTCAATTATATTATAACTTACTCAAGTGTTTTATTTAGTTATTAGACTAACTCCTTAGTTCAATTCAATTACATTATAACTTGCTCGAGTGTTTTATTTAGTTATTAGATTAACCAGTTCGTTCAATTCAATTATATAATAACTTATTCGAGTGTTTTATTTAGTTATTTGATTACTCGAGTGTTTTAGTTAGTTCTTTGATTAACTCATTCGTTCAATTCAATTACATAAAAACTTACTCAAGTGTTTTATTTAGTTATTTGATTAACTCCTTCGTTCAATTCAATTACATAATAACTTACTCGAGTGTTTTATTTAGTTATTTGATTATTCGAGTGTTTTATTTAGTTATTTGATTAACTCATTCGTTCAATTCAATTACATTATAACTTACTCAAGTGTTTTATTTAGTTATTTGATTAACTCCTTCGTTCAATTCAATTACATTATAACTTACTCAAGTGTTTTATTTAGTTATTTGATTAACTCATTCGTTCAATTCAATTACATAAAAACTTACTCAAGTGTTTTATTTAGTTATTTGATTAACTCCTTCGTTCAATTCAATTATATTATAACTTACTCAAGTGTTTTATTTAGTTATTAGACTAACTCCTTAGTTCAATTCAATTACATTATAACTTACTCGAGTGTTTTATTTAGTTATTAGATTAACTAATTCGTTCAATTCAATTACATAATAACTTATTCGAGTGTTTTATTTAGTTATTTGATTACTCGAGTGTTTTATTTAGTTGTTTGATTAACTGTCGTTCAATTCAATTACATAATAACTTACTCAAGTGTTTTATTTAGTTATTTGATTAACTCCTTCGTTCAATTCAATTACATAATAACTTACTCAAGTGTTTTATTTAGTTATTTGATTAACTCATTCGTTCAATTCAATTACATTATAACTTACTCAAGTGTTTTATTTAGTTATTTGATTAACTCATTCGTTCAATTCAATTACATAAAAACTTACTCAAGTGTTTTATTTAGTTATTTGATTAACTCATTCGTTCAATTCAATTACATTATAACTTACTCAAGTGTTTTATTTAGTTATTTGATTAACTCATTCGTTCAATTCAATTACATAAAAACTTACTCAAGTGTTTTGTTTAGTTATTTGATTAACTCCTTCGTTCTATTCAATTATATTATAACTTACTCAAGTGTTTTATTTAGTTATTAGACTAACTCCTTAGTTCAATTCAATTACATTATAACTTACTCGAGTGTTTTATTTAGTTATTAGATTAACCAGTTCGTTCAATTCAATTATATAATAACTTATTCGAGTGTTTTATTTAGTTATTTGATTACTCGAGTGTTTTAGTTAGTTATTTGATTAACTCATTCGTTCAATTCAATTACATAATAACTTACTCAAGTGTTTTATTTAGTTATTTGATTAACTCCTTCGTTCAATTCAATTACATTATAACTTACTCGAGTGTTTTATTTGTTATTTGATTAATTTAAGTGTTTTATTTAGTTATTTGATTAACTCATTCGTTCAATTCAATTACATTAATAACTTACTCAAGTGTTTTATTTAGTTATTTGATTAACTCATTCGTTCAATTCAATTACATTATAATAACTTACTCAAGTGTTTTATTTAGTTATTTGATTAACTCATTCGTTCAATTCAATTACATAAAAACTTACTCAAGTGTTTTGTTTAGTTATTTGATTAACTCCTTCGTTCTATTCAATTATATTATAACTTACTCAAGTGTTTTATTTAGTTATTAGACTAACTCCTTAGTTCAATTCAATTACATTATAACTTACTCGAAGTGTTTTATTTAGTTATTAGATTAACCAATTCGTTCAATTCAATTACATAATAACTTATTCGAGTGTTTTATTTAGTTATTTGATTACTCGAGTGTTTTAGTTAGTTGTTTTATTAACTGTCGTTCAATTCAATTACATAATAACTTACTCGAGTGTTTTATTTAGTTATTTGATTAACTCCTTCGTTCAATTCAATTACATAAAAACTTACTCAAGTGTTTTATTTAGTTATTTGATTAACTCATTCGTTCAATTCAATTACATTATAACTTACTCAAGTGTTTTATGTAGTTATTAGATTAACTCCTTCGTTCAATTCAATTACATTATAACTTACTCGAGTGTGTTATTTAGTTATTTGATTAACTTATTCTTTCAAATCAATTACATTATAACTTACTCAAGTGTTTTATTTAGTTATTTGATTAACTCATTCGTTCAATTCAATTACATAATAACTTACTCAAGTGTTTTATTTAGTTATTTGATTAACTCATTCGTTCAATTCAATTACATAAAAACTTACTCAAGTGTTTTATTTAGTTATTTGATTAACTCCTTCGTTCAATTCAATTACATAATAACTTACTCAAGTGTTTTATTTAGTTATTTGATTAACTCATTCGTTCAATTCAATTACATAATAACTTACTCAAGTGTTTTATTTAGTTATTAGATTAACTCCTTAGTTCAATTCAATTACATTATAACTTACTCGAGTGTTTTATTTAGTTATTAGATTAACTAATTCGTTCAATTCAATTACATAATAACTTATTCGAGTGTTTTATTTAGTTATTTGATTACTCGAGTGTTTTATTTAGTTGTTTGATTAACTCATTCGTTCAATTCAATTACATAATAACTTACTCGAGTGTTTTATTTAGTTATTTGATTAACTCCTTCGTTCAATTCAATTACATAATAACTTACTCAAGTGTTTTATTTAGTTATTTGATTAACTCATTCGTTCAATTCAATTACATTATAACTTACTCAAGTGTTTTATTTAGTTATTTGATTAACTCATTCGTTCAATTCAATTACATTATAACTTACTCAAGTGTTTTATTTAGTTATTTGATTAACTCATTCGTTCAATTCAATTACATAATAACTTACTCAAGTGTTTTATTTAGTTATTTGATTAACTCATTCGTTCAATTCAATTACATAAAAACTTACTCAAGTGTTTTATTTAGTTATTTGATTAACTCCTTCGTTCAATTCAATTACATAATAACTTACTCAAGTGTTTTATTTAGTTATTTGATTAACTCCTTCGTTCAATTCAATTACATTATAACTTACTCGAGTGTTTTATTTAGTTATTTGATTAACTCCTTCGTTCAATTCAATTACATTATAACTTACTCGAGTGTTTTATTTAGTTATTAGATTAACTAATTCGTTCAATTCAATTACATAATAACTTATTCGAGTGTTTTATTTAGTTATTTGATTACTCGAGTGTTTTAGTTAGTTGTTTTATTAACTGTCGTTCAATTCAATTACATAATAACTTACTCGAGTGTTTTATTTAGTTATTTGATTAACTCCTTCGTTCAATTCAATTACATTAAAAACTTACTCAAGTGTTTTATTTAGTTATTTGATTAACTCATTCGTTCAATTCAATTACATTATAACTTACTCAAGTGTTTTATTTAGTTATTAGATTAACTCCTTCGTTCAATTCAATTACATTATAACTTACTCGAGTGTTTTATTTAGTTATTTGATTAACTTATTCTTTCAATTCAATTACATTATAACTTACTCAAGTGTTTTATTTAGTTATTTGATTAACTCATTCGTTCAATTCAATTACATAATAACTTACTCAAGTGTTTTATTTAGTTATTTGATTAACTCATTCGTTCAATTCAATTACATAAAAACTTACTCAAGTGTTTTATTTAGTTATAAAGATTAACTCCTTCGTTCAATTCAATTAAATAATAACTTACTCAAGTGTTTTATTTAGTTATTTGATTAACTCATTCGTTCAATTCAATTACATTATAACTTACTCAAGTGTTTTATTTAGTTATTTGATTAACTCATTCGTTCAATTCAATTACATAAAAACTTACTCAAGTGTTTTATTTAGTTATTTGATTAACTCCTTCGTTCAATTCAATTATATTATAACTTACTCAAGTGTTTTATTTAGTTATTGGATTAACTCCTTAGTTCAATTCAATTACATTATAACTTACTCGAGTGTTTTATTTAGTTATTAGATTAACTAATTCGTTCAATTCAATTACATAATAACTTATTCGAGTGTTTTATTTAGTTATTTGATTACTCGAGTGTTTTATTTAGTTATTTGATTAACTATCGTTCAATTCAATTACATAAAAACTTACTCAAGTGTTTTATTTAGTTATTTGATTAACTCCTTCGTTCAATTCAATTAAATAATAACTTACTCAAGTGTTTTATTTAGTTATTTGATTAACTCATACGTTCAATTCAATTACATTATAACTTACTCAAGTGTTTTATTTAGTTATTTGATTAACTCATTCGTTCAATTCAATTACATAAAAACTTACTCAAGTGTTTTATTTAGTTATTTGATTAACTTCTTCGTTCAATTCAATTATATTATAACTTACTCAAGTGTTTTATTTAGTTATTAGACTAACTCCTTAGTTCAATTCAATTACATTATAACTTACTCGACTATTTTATTTAGTTGTTAGATTAACTAATTCGTTCAATTCAATTACATAATAACTTATTCGAGTGTTTTATTTAGTTATTTGATTACTCGAGTGTTTTATTTAGTTGCTTGATTAACTGTCGTTCAATTCAATTACATAATAACTTACTCGAGTGTTTTATTTAGTTATTTGATTAACTCCTTCGTTCAATTCAATTACATAAAAACTTACTCAAGTGTTTTATTTAGTTATTTGATTAACTCATTCGTTCAATTCAATTACATTATAACATACTCAAGTGTTTTATGTAGTTATTAGATTAACTCCTTCGTTCAATTCAATTACATTATAACTTACTCAAATGTTTTATTTAGTTATTTGATTAACTCATTCGTTCAATTCAATTACATAAAAACTTACTCAAGTGTTTTATTTAGTTATTTGATTAACTCATACGTTCAATTCAATTACATTATAACTTACTCAAGTGTTTTATTTAGTTATTTGATTAACTCATTCGTTCAATTCAATTACATAAAAACTTACTCAAGTGTTTTATTTAGTTATTTGATTAACTCCTTCGTTCAATTCAATTATATTATAACTTACTCAAGTGTTTTATTTAGTTATTAGACTAACTCCTTAGTTCAATTCAATTACATTATAACTTACTCGAGTGTTTTATTTAGTTATTAGATTAACTAATTCGTTCAATTCAATTACATAATAACTTATTCGAGTGTTTTATTTAGTTATTTGATTACTCGAGTGTTTTATTTAGTTATTTGATTAACTCATTCGTTCAATTCAATTACATAATAACTTACTCAAGTGTTTTATTTAGTTATTTGATTAACTCCTTCGTTCAATTCAATTACATAATAACTTACTCAAGTGTTTTATTTAGTTATTTGATTAACTCATTCGTTCAATTCAATTACATTATAACTTACTCAAGTGTTTTATTTAGTTATTTGATTAACTCCTTCGTTCAATTCAATTACATTATAACTTACTCGAGTGTTTTATTTAGTTATTTGATTAACTCATTCGTTCAATTCAATTACATTATAACTTACTCAAGTGTTTTATTTAGTTATTTGATTAACTCATTCGTTCAATTCAATTACATAATAACTTACTCAAGTGTTTTATTTAGTTATTTGATTAACTCCTTCGTTCAATTCAATTACATAATAACTTACTCAAGTGTTTTATTTAGTTATTAGATTAACTCATTCGTTCAATTCAATTACATAATAACTTACTCAAGTGTTTTATTTAGTTATTTGATTAACTATTAACTCATTCGTTCAATTCAATTACATAATAACTTACTCAAGTGTTTTATTTAGTTATTTGATTAACTCTTTCGTTCAATTCAATTACATAATAACTTACTCAAGTGTTTTATTTAGTTATTTGATTAACTCATTCGTTCAATTCAATTACATTATAACTTACTCAAGTGTTTTATTTAGTTATTTGATTAACTCCTTCGTTCAATTCAATTACATTATAACTTACTCAAGTGTTTTATTTAGTTATTTGATTAACTCCTTTCGTTCAATTCAATTACATTATAACTTACTCGAGTGTTTTATTTAGTTATTTGATTAACTCATTCGTTCAATTCAATTACATAATAACTTACTCAAGTGTTTTATTTAGTTATTTGATTAACTCCATTCGTTCAATTCAATTACATTATAACTTACTCAAGTGTTTTATTTAGTTATTTGATTAACTCCTTTCGTTCAATTCAATTACATAATAACTTACTCAAGTGTTTTATTTAGTTATTTGATTAACTCCTTCGTTCAATTCAATTACATTATAACTTACTCAAGTGTTTTATTTAGTTATTTGATTAACTCATTCGTTCAATTCAATTACATTATAACTTACTCAAGTGTTTTATTTAGTTATTTGATTAACTCATTCGTTCAATTCAATTACATAATAACTTACTCGAGTGTTTTATTTAGTTATTTGATTACTCGAGTGTTTTATTTAGTTATTTGATTAACTCTTTCGTTCAATTCAATTACATAATAACTTACTCAAGTGTTTTATTTAGTTATTTGATTAACTCATTCGTTCAATTCAATTACATAATAACTTACTCAACTGTTTTATTTAGTTATTTGATTAACTCCTTCGTTCAATTCAATTACATTATAACTTACTCAAGTGTTTTATTTAGTTATTTGATTAACTCCTTTCGTTCAATTCAATTACATTATAACTTACTCAAGTGTTTTATTTAGTTATTTGATTAACTCATTCGTTCAATTCAATTACATAATAACTTACTCAAGTGTTTTATTTAGTTATTTGATTAACTCCTTCGTTCAATTCAATTACATTATAACTTACTCAAGTGTTTTATTTAGTTATTTGATTAACTCATTCGTTCAATTCAATTACATAATAACTTACTCAAGTGTTTTATTTAGTTATTTGATTAACTCATTCGTTCAATTCAATTACATAATAACTTACTCGAGTGTTTTATTTTGTTATTTGATTACTCGAGTGTTTTATTTAGTTATTTGATTAACTCTTTCGTTCAATTCAATTACATAATAACTTACTCAAGTGTTTTATTTAGTTATTTGATTAACTCATTCGTTCAATTCAATTACATTATAACTTACTCAAGTGTTTTATTTAGTTATTAGATTAACTCCTTCGTTCAATTCAATTACATTATAACTTACTCGAGTGTTTTATTTAGTTATTTGATTAACTCCTTTCGTTCAATTCAATTACATTATAACTTACTCAAGTGTTTTATTTAGTTATTTGATTAACTCATTCGTTCAATTCAATTACATAAAAACTTACTCAAGTGTTTTATTTAGTTATTTGATTAACTCCTTCGTTCAATTCAATTACATTAATAACTTACTCAAGTGTTTTATTTAGTTATTGGATTAACTCCTTAGTTCAATTCAATTACATTATAACTTACTCAAGTGTTTTATTTAGTTATTAGATTAACTCATTCGTTCAATTCAATTACATAATAACTTATTCGAGTGTTTTATTTAGTTATTTGATTACTCGAGTGTTTTATTTAGTTATTTGATTAACTCTTTCGTTCAATTCAATTACATAATAACTTACTCAAGTGTTTTATTTAGTTATTTGATTAACTCATTCGTTCAATTCAATTACATAATAACTTACTCAAGTGTTTTATTTAGTTATTAGATTAACTCCTTCGTTCAATTCAATTACATTATAACTTACTCGAGTGTTTTATTTAGTTATTTGATTAACTCATTCGTTCAATTCAATTACATAATAACTTACTCAAGTGTTTTATTTAGTTATTTGATTAACTCATTCGTTCAATTCAATTACATAAAAACTTACTCAAGTGTTTTATTTAGTTATTTGATTAACTCATTCGTTCAATTCAATTACCTAAAAACTTACTCAAGTGTTTTATTTAGTTATTTGATTAACTCCTTCGTTCAATTCAATTACATAATAACTTACTCAAGTGTTTTATTTAGTTATTTGATTAACTCGTTCGTTCAATTCAATTACATTATAACTTACTCAAGTGTTTTATTTAGTTATTTGATTAACTCATTCGTTCAATTCAATTACATAAAAACTTACTCAAGTGTTTTATTTAGTTATTTGATTAACTCCTTCGTTCAATTCAATTACATTATAACTTACTCAAGTGTTTTATTTAGTTATTAGATTACCTCCTTCGTTCAATTCAATTACATTATAACTTACTCGAGTGTTTTATTTAGTTATTTGATTAACTCATTCGTTCAATTCAATTACATAATAACTTACTCGAGTGTTTTATTTAGTTATTTGATTAACTTCTTCGTTCAATTCAATTACATTATAACTTACTCAAGTGTTTTATTTAGTTATTTGATTAACTAATTCGTTCAATTCAATTACATTATAACTTACTCAAGTGTTTTATTTAGTTATTAGATTAACTCCTTCGTTCAATTCAATTACATTATAACTTACTCGAATGTTTTATTTTATTATTTGATTAACTTATTCGTTCAATTCAATTACATTATAACTTACTCAAGTGTTTTATTTAGTTATTTGATTAACTCTTTACGTTCAATTCAATTACATTAAAACTTACTCGAGTGTTTTATTTAGTTATTTGATTAATTCATTCTTTCAATTCAATTACATAATAACTTACTCGAGTGTTTTATGTAGTTAATCGATTATTCGAGTGTTTTATTTAGTTATTTGATTAACTCATTCGTTCAATTCAATTACATAATAACTTACTCGAGTGTTTTATTTAGTTATTTGATTAACTCCTTCGTTCAATTCAATTACATAAAAACTTACTCAAGTGTTTTATTTAGTTATTTGATTAACTCCTTCGTTCAATTCAATTACATTATAACTTACTCAAGTGTTTTATTTAGTTATTAGATTAACTCCTTCGTTCAATTCAATTACATTATAACTTACTCAAGTGTTTTATTTAGTTATTTGATTAACTCATTCGTTCAATTCAATTACATAATAACTTACTCGAGTGTTTTATTTAGTTATTTGATTAAACTCTTCGTTCAATTTAATTACAGTATAACTTACTCAAGTGTTTTAATTAGTTATTTGATTAACTTCTGCATTCATTTTAATTACATTATAACTTACTCAAGTGTTTTATTTAGTTATTTGATTAACTAATTCGTGCAATTCAATTACATTATAACTTACTCAAGTGTTTTATTTAGTTATTTGATTAACTCCTTCTTTCAATTCAATTACATTATAACTTACTCGAATGTATTATTTAGTTATTTGATTAACTTATTCGTTCAATACAATAACATTATAACTTACTCTAGTGTTTTATTTAGTTATTTGATCAACTTATTCGTTCAATTCAATTACATAAAAACTTACTCAAATGTTTTATTTAGTTATTTGATTAACTCATTCGTTCAATTCAATTACATTATAACTTACTCAAGTGTTTTATTTAGTTATTTGATTAACTCATTCGTTCAATTCAATTACATAAAAACTTACTCTAGTGTTTTATTTAGTTATTTGATTAACTCCTTCGTTCAATTCAATTACATTATAACTTACTCAAGTGTTTTGTCTACCTATTAGATTAACTCCTTCGTTGAATTCAATTACATTATAACTTACTCGAGCGTATTATTTAGTTATTTGGTTAACTTATTCGTTCAATTCAATTACATTATAATTTACTCAAGTGTTTAATTTAGTTATTTGATCAACTTATTCGTTCAATTCAATTACATAAAAACTTACTTAAATGTTTTATTTAGTTATTTGATTAACTCATTCGTTCAATTCAATTACATTATAACTTACTCAAGTGTTTTATTTAGTTATTTGATTAACTCATTCGTTCAATTCAATTACATAAAAACTTACTCAAGTGTTTTATTTAGTTATTTGATTAACTTATTCGTTCAATTCAATTACATTATAACTTACTCTAGTGTTTTATTTAGTTATTTGATCAACTTATTCGTTCAATTCAATTACATAAAAACTTACTCAAATGTTTTATTTAGTTATTTGATTAACTCATTCGTTCAATTCAATTACATTATAACTTACTCAAGTGTTTTATTTAGTTATTTGATTAACTCATTCGTTCAATTCAATTACATAAAAACTTACTCTAGTGTTTTATTTAGTTATTTGATTAACTCCTTCGTTCAATTCAATTACATTATAACTTACTCAAGTGTTTTGTCTACCTATTAGATTAACTCCTTCGTTGAATTCAATTACATTATAACTTACTCGAGCGTATTATTTAGTTATTTGGTTAACTTATTCGTTCAATTCAATTACATTATAATTTACTCAAGTGTTTAATTTAGTTATTTGATCAACTTATTCGTTCAATTCAATTACATAAAAACTTACTCAAATGTTTTATTTAGTTATTTGATTAACTCATTCGTTCAATTCAATTACATTATAACTTACTCAAGTGTTTTATTTAGTTATTTGATTAACTCATTCGTTCAATTCAATTACATAAAAACTTACTCAAGTGTTTTATTTAGTTATTTGATTAACTCATTCGTTCAATTCAATTACATTATAACTTACTCAAGTGTTTTATTTAGTTATTTAATCAACTAATTCGTTCAATTCAATTACATAAAAACTTACTCAAATGTTTTATTTTGTTATTTGATTAACTCATTCGTTCAATTTATTTACATTATAACTTACTCAAGTGTTTTATTTAGTTATTTGGTATCAGAGCCATCTTCTTAAGCGTCCATAATAGTTGTTGTACTTTCTGTGTTAAGTGTTGGTAAGGTGTTGGTCAACCTCTAAGTCCGTTGGTAAGCCGTCTATTAGGTGTTCCCGGTAGGTGGTCCCACTGTTCCCAATTAATATAGAAGGCATTTCATCTTATTATGTTCATTTAATTTCATGGCTAACTGGCTAAGAAGAGCATTCTCAGTAGGTAACAGTAGTTTTAGTGATAATAATACTGTTCAAAGTCAAGAAATTCATGTTCCTGTAGATTTTTCAAATTGGAACATTCTTAAGGAAAATCCTAGTTTCATTTATCATATAGGTCCTTTAGAATTCAAAACTGCATTTTCAATTAGGACTCATGAAGAAACTAGAAGCATTCAAAAAGAAACAGAGACTATTCATTTGCTTTCTCTTACTAGCATCCGAAAATATATTCAAAATAAATATAGATACATTCATTTTGGTTTAGTTCAAGTTGCAGTCAAACCTTTAGTCCATAAAGGAGTTAATTGCCCTATATTCCTTGCTTTAAGGGATAATAGATTAAATACTTATAAAGATTCATTATTAGCTATTGTTCAAACAAATGTTTGCAATGGTCCTATTTATTTCAATTGCTATCCAGATTTTACTATAGATCTTTTAGATCCTTTAATTCAAGAATCTTTAATATTAGACTTTCATGTTTTACAGAATAAATTCAAAGATTTTGCAAAAAAATTTGCAATCGTTTTTAGGGTTTATTTTTGACTAATGTCCTCTCTTGTAAATCCTAAGTTCATACATGAACCTTCTTCAAAAGAAGAGACGGTTTTTCTAGAAGTTCATGCTAAGGATACTAAATCTCTTGTTACTTCTGCAAAGAGATTACCCTGGGATAAGATAACTATTCCAGACGAATTAAGAATTCCAAATCCCATGCCTCTTCCTAATGTTATCCAAAAGGATCTCGGATGACATCATAGAGGATGAAAAGAGTGTTCTTATGAGATTTAGCTCTTTTAGAGAAGGATCTTCATCCTCCTCTTATTTTCCTCCAAAAATGCCTAATCCTCGAAATTCTTTTTCTTATTCCAAGTCAGACATCTCTGACCGACATTTCAAGGTAAATTACAAAACTCCTATTCCTACTTATGAAGAAACTCATTCTTCACCCCCACAGTCTCCTACAATTTCTCAAATGCAAGATTTTAGTTCCATAAACACTATTAGTGAAGAGAAATTTGAAATTAATAAAGAATATCTTAGAAAAGATTTCAATTCTTCCCAAAATTCTCAAATTCGAGAATGGTTTTTAGCCTTTGATAAACAGCTTAAAGCTTCCATAAGGAAAGAATGGTATGATAACATGGAGCGGATACACGTCAATATCCCGTTCTTTACTTGGTTTTCCTTATTCTGTCAAAAGAAAGGAATAGAAAATCCTTTCAACTTTTCTTCTATACAGGTTCAAACTCAGCTTCGTCAAAATTGGAATCTCTCTGATGGACGAAGTGTAAGTTCTGTTCATCCTCCTCTTGCCCCTTTAATTTTAAAGGAAGGCGAGATTGAAATAATTGCGTCTCCTTTTAAAACATGACGACAGGATCATGGCAAAGAAACGGTAATTGTTGAAGATGTTTTGAAGGTGTACCAGCAAAATAACTACACCAATCAAGCTCTTCATACAATTGCTAATCAGGTAGACCATCTGTCTACTAAGATTGATTCTTTCAAAAGTCAATCCATTGGAAACACTTTACAGACTAGTCCTTCTAGGTTTCCAAATGATGTTTCTCAACCTCATTTTAAGCCTCAAAACCTCCCTTATTCTGTTACTAGCAAATTAACTAGCTCTTCAAAGCAAGAAGAAATTCTTGATAAAATATCAAATAGCCTTGCTCAATTATCATCTTCCTCTTTCGAAGCAGAAGCAGATTACTACCATTCATAGGAATTCCGAATCTAAAGAATCTGATTCGGTCACCTCCGAAGTAGATCTTATTGCTAATTTGGCATGTCAATTTGAAGACAATCCAGATCAAGTTAATAAGATAAAAGGTTCTTGGAAAAATAATTCTACCAGAAATTATTATCCAAGACCTACTCCTCCTGATGTTCAATATGAAGAAAGATCAAAATTCCATACAAATCAGTATTATGCTGATACTATTAATGAATGGAATTTTGATGGTAAATCTGAGTATGAAATACTCAATACTCTTCAAGAAATGGGAATGGCAAGAGCCGCCTATAAACGAAGAGAAGCTAATGAGCAAATTATTTTTGGTATGCTTATTGCAGGATTTACAGGTCAGTTAAAAAATTGGTGGGATAATTCCTTAACCCTCCAAGATCAATTGAATATCCTTCATCATACTGTCACAATGGTAGATGACAATCAATTTGAATTCCAAGTTCCTGATTGTTGTGACTTTCTCATTCTTACTATTGGTATGTATTTTGTGGGAAATCCACATGAAGAATTATCTGCTCAAAAAATTGTTTTAACAAATCTTAGATGTCCAACTTTAAGTGATTATCGTTGGTACAAAGATATGTTCTTAACATATGTTTTAAGACGAAGTGACTGCAATGAATCATTTTGGAAAGAAAATTTTGTTTCGGGCCTTCCGAGCTTATTTTCTCAGAGAATATTTAGAAAACTTAGAGAAAAGGTAAACGCGGAAGAAATCCCATTCAAAACTATTACTTATGGCCAATTATTTGCCTTTGTTAAAAACGAAGGACTTGCTTTATGTGAAGAACTTAAATTACAGACCAAATACACTTCTGAGAAAAAACAATCTCGAAAAGAATTAGGTTGTTTTTGTGAAGCTTTTGGTATGGAAAAAATTCAAGCTCCTTCTTCCAAAAGGAAACGAGAATTTAAAAAATCAAAGAAAGAATATTTTTCCAGAAAAGAAAAGAATTTTTCAAATCCTCCTCCGTATTACAAACGGAAGAAGAATTTTTCTAAAAAGAAATCTTTTGGAAAAGAAAGGTTTTCTCAAAAAGAAATCATTTGTTATTCTTGTGGTAAGCCAGGCCACAAAGCGGATAAGTGTACTACCAAAAGAAGATCAATGAATTATTTCAAGATAATTCATCTCTCTCGTGAGAAACTTTCTAAAATTCTCGCTCAATTCTTCTCCTTCTTCATCTCGATAAAGAAGATGAGGATGATATCCTCCATCAAATACACCATGAAGATTATGATTCTGAAAATTCCGAATACTCTTCACCTCTTATTCAATCCTTGAATGTCATTTCTGATAAAAAAGAAGATGACAAGGAATTTCTTTTTGACCTCATAGATAAGGTTCAAGACCCTGAGATTAAAAAAGACGCACTTTTACGTCTTAAGTCTTTGGTCTTAAAAGAAACCCCTGCTACTAGTTCTCAAATTCCTTTAACTGAGCCCTTTAGTATTTCAAAACTTTTTGGAAAATATCCTTCAACTACTCTAGGTATTTCAAATTCCCCTTTAGAATCTAAAACCCTTAATATCAATGTAATGCAACAAGAGATCAATTCTCTTAAAGCACAAGTCTCAGAAATCCAAAAGAATCTTCAGTCTCTTCAATTGAAAGATTTAGAGATTGAGACTATACTCTCTTTCTTAGAAAAACCTCAAAAGGAACTTTCTCAGGAAGATCCTTCTACCTCAGATATTTTTGTTAATCAAGTTAATAAGATCAATTTTCAAAAATGGTATACCATAGTTAACTTGAAGGTCAAGGACTTTTCTCGCTAACTATCTAGCCTTAGTTGATAGTGGTGCAGATCAAAATTGTATTAAACATGGTCTAGTTCCTTCAAAGTTTTATGAAAATACTAAGACCCAGTTATATGGTGCTAATGGGTCTCCTCTTCAAATTCAACATAAAATTTCAAAAGCTTATATTGTGAATAACAATCACTCCTTCAAAAATACTTTTACAGTTGTTAAGGATATCAAGGAAGAAATTATCCTTGGAACGCCTTTTCTAACTCAAATCTATCCATTTTCTGTTGATCCTGAAGGAGTTCATACAAAGATTTTTGGAAAAACAATTTCCTTTATTTTTCTTTGTCCTATCCAACAAAAAGATATCTCTTTACTTCAGTCATCTTCAATTTTCCAAAAAATAAATTCAATTCAATATAAAAAACATCAAATTTCTGTTTTAGCAAATGATATTTCTTTTCATAAAATTGAAGAACAATTACAGCATCCTTCTATTCAAAAGAAAATTACTGATTTAGAAAATGTTTTCAAAAACAAAGTCTGTTCAGATTTACCAAATGCCTTTTGGGATAGAAAGAAGCACATAGTAACACTTCCTTATGAACCAGGCTTTTTAGAAAAAAATATTCCTACCAAAGCTAGACCTATTCAAATGAATTCAGAACTCCTAGAACTCGCAAAAAGAATCTCTTATTGCAAAAAAGCTAATAAAACCCTCCAAATCTCCTTGGAGCTATGCAGCCTTTTATGTTATGAACCAAGCGAGAAGGAACGAGGAGTTCCTCATCTTGTTATTAATTATAAGCCTCTCAACAAGGTTCTTCAATGGATTAGATATCCTATTCCTAACAAAAGGGATTTACTCAAGAGACTTTATGGTTCCAAAATATTTTCAAAAATTGACATGAAATATGGTTTCTGGCAAATCCAAATTGCCAAAGAAGACAGATATAAAACAGCATTTACTGTTCCATTCGGACATTATGAATGGAATGTGATGCCTTTTGGCCTAAAGAATGCTCCCTCAGAATTTCAAAATGTTATGAATGACATTTTAAATCCTTACTCATCTTTTTCAATTATTTATATAGATGATGTTCTCATATTTTCTAAAAGTTTAGACCAACATTTCAAGCATCTTCATACATTCCTTCATGTTATTGAAAAAAATGGATTAGTTGTATCTGCTCCTAAAATGAAACTTTTCCAAACAAATATAAGGTTTCTTGGTCATGATATTCATCAAGGAACAATTAAGCCTATTAGTAGGGCTATAGAATTTGCTGACAAGTTCCCGGATGAAATCAAAGATAAGACTCAATTGCAAAGGTTTCTTGGTTGTCTTAATTATGTTTCTGATTTTTTCCCAAAATTAAGACAAACTTGCATGCCCTTGTTTCAAAGATTACAAAAGAATCCTCCTGCATGGTCTGACAAGCATACTCAAATTGTTCAGTTGTTAAAAGATAAGGTCAGGTCCCTTCCATGTCTAGGCATTCCAAATCCTGATGCATTCATGATAGTTGAAACAGATGCCTCTGATACAGGTTATGGAGGTATTCTCAAATAAAAAATAGAAAAGAAAGAACAACTTGTTAGATTTCATTCTGGTGTCTGGCTCGGTCCACAAAAGAATTATTCAACTGTTAGAAAAGAAATTCTATCAATCGTTTTGTGCACTTTAAAATTTCAAGATGATCTTTACAATAAGAAATTTCTTTTACGTGCTGATTGTAAATCAGCAAAAGACGTTTTAGAAAAAGATGTTCAAAATTTGGTTTCCAAACAACAGTTTGCTAGATGGCAAGCTATCTTAGCAAGTTTTGATTTTGATATTCAATTTATTAATGGAGATAAGAATTCCCTCCCAGATTTCCTTACGAAAGAATTTTTGCAGGGAAAACATGACCTCCAAAAGGTCTCAGAAGGCACCAAAAAATCAAAAAGGTTATCAGTCAGCTGATGACTATGAGATGAAGCTTCAAACCACTGAAATTCCTTCAAACCCCAGAACTCACACAAATTTATCTCGTTCAAATAGATTTGAGTTTCCTCAATTATCATATGCACAAACCATTCAAAAAGAAAATCCACAAAAATCATCCTCATCTAAAGAAGTAAGATCAGCCTATTTTACAAAAGATTCTTTTGAAACCCTATTCCTAACCGCCTTCAAAGAATCTCATACAATCCAAACTATTCAAAAACTTAACCATAATACCTTTCCAGAAGGTTGTGAATGGTTCCCTGACACTCCTGTCAAGAACCAAAGATTCTATGAATTCATACTGGTTGACTCAAACTTCGCAGAAATTAAACATGAAAAGGATCATTCTGGTAAAATTGTCTATTCAAAATGCATCATTAAGAAAGTGATTACTTCCAAAGAATGGACTTCTCCCTATGCAGAAAAAACTTTCACCAAAAGATTCATTCCTCCTTCTTATTCTTATTTTGACTACAAAATGGCCTGGTTTAGAGCCTTTTTACTCCAAGCCTTTAATCATTCATGGTTTTTTACCTTTAATAAATACTGTCCAAGAGAATTTCCAACTTGGTTTTTTCATTGGTGGTATCTGTTTGGTCCAACCACAGACATTTATCCTCAAACCTGTTCTGAAGGATTCAAAGCCTTTGTTACCAACTCAAAAGGCAAACCTTATACTAAACAGGTTAAATTTCATGCTGAATTCAAGATCCCTTGGATTTTATGTTGGTGTTACACACTCAAACAAGTTCTTCCTGTTCCTTACCCACTCTCATTAGTCAGATAATTCAAGATCAAATGGTGGGATAAATTTTCTACTGAGATTTGTTCTGCTGATAATGTTCGTAATTTTGTTCAATATGGCAAAAAGGTCGAATGGACAGTCAAGAATGTTTCTCCTCCAAAACATTCAATTGCCTCCTCCTCAAAAGCAAAACCACTTGATCCTACTGAGCATCAAGCTCTTCAATTGCTCATTTCTGATCCTTCGCAGGCTCGAAGATTGATAAAACCTTTTAAGACAGAAGAGTCTGATGACTCTTCTAGTAACTCAAAATCTGGGTCTGGGTCTGATTTCTCAGATCCACATGGGGGTCCGTTTTCTCAAGATCCTTATGAGTACATATAAAAATAAAATAAAATAAAATAATATATTAAAAGATCCCGCTAAGAATTTTGTTCTTAGGCAAAAATTAGGGACTCTTTTTTTTTCCTTTATAATAAATTTTTATGCTGGTCTTCCAATACGGGTCAAATCTAGAACTCGCCTAGAAATTCGTGAATTGATTCAAGACTTCAAGCTAATCTCAAAAAAAAAGCAGATGACTCATCAAAGCAAAAGGAACTTTGTTCTTTTCTACCGACAAAGTACTATTTTCTTTTGAAAAAGCAAGTAGCACGCGTTCACAAATTCAAGATTACTTTTCAAAAAGTAATGTCGTCCAAAGACAAAAGACAAGTATCAAAAGCAACGGTCTCAATTTAAAGTCTTCAAAGACCGTTAACCGTAGACTTTACTTTTCATTCTCTATAAATTGTCTCTTCCCGCCATTGTTTAAGGCGAGTAAGTTTTAGACGCACCACTGTAATCACAAACACTCCCCCTCACAAAAATCTCCATCTTTCAGCTTTATTTTGAAGTTTTCTCAAGATTATTCAAATAAATTTTGTAAGTTTTAACAATCAATACAATTCAAGTTTTCAATTTTTCTTCTCTTTTCTTGTCTTTACCTTGGGCTGTTTATTTGGTATCAGAGCCATCTTCTTAAGCGTCCATAATAGTTGTTGTACTTTCTGTGTTAAGTGTTGGTAAGGTGTTGGTCAACCTCTAAGTCCGTTGGTAAGCCGTCTGTTAGGTGTTCCCGGTAGGTGGTCCCACTGTTCCCGAATTAATATAGAAGGCATTTCATCTTATTATGTTCATTTAATTTTATGGCTAAGCGGCTAAGAAAAGCATTCTCGGTAGGTAACAGTAGTTTTAATAATAATACTACTGTTCAAAGTCAATTATACATTATAACTTACTCAAGTGTTTTTTTCAGTTATTAGATTAACTCCTTCGGCCAACGTCAAAAGAAAAAAGAAAAAAAGATTAACTCCTTCGGCCAACGTCAAAAGAAAAAAGAAAAAAAGATTAACTCCTTCGTTCAATTGAATTACATTATAACTTACTCGATTGTCTTATTTAGCTATTTGATTAACTCATTCGTTCAATTCAATTACATAAAAACTTACTCGAGTGTTTTATTTAGTTATTTGATTAAATTCTTCGATCAATTTAATTACATTATAACTTACTCAAGTGTTTTATTTATTTATTTGATTAACTCATTCTTTCAATTCAATTACATAAAAACTTACTCAAATGTTTTATTTAGTTATTTGATTAACTCATTCGTTCAATTCAATTACATAAAAACTTACTCAAATGTTTTATTTAGTTATTTGATTAACTCCTTCGTTCAATTCAATTACATTATAACTTACTCAAGTGTTTTATTTAGTTATTAGATTAACTCCTTCGTTCAATTGGATTCCATTATAACTTACTCGAGTGTTTTATTTAGTTATTTGATTAACTTCTTCGTTCAATTTAATTAGATTATAATTTACTCAAGTGTTTTATTTAGTTATTTGATTAACTAATTCGTTCAATTCAATTACATTATAACTTACTCAAGTGTTTTATGTAGTTATTAGATTAACTCCTTCGTTCAATTCAATTACATTATAATTTACTCGAATGTATTATTTAATTATTTGATTAACTTATTCGTTTAATTCATTTACATTATAACTTAATCAAATGTTTTATTTAGTTATTTGATTAACTCATTCGTTCAATTCAATTACATAAAAACTTACTTAAGTGTTTTATTTAGTTATTTGATTAACTCCTTCGTTCAATTCAATTACATAATAACTTACTCAAGTGTTTTATTTAGTTATTCGATTAACTCATTCGTTCAATTCAATTACATTATAACTTACTCCAGTGTTTTATTTAGTTATTTGATTAACTCATTCGTTCAATTCAATTACATAAAAACTTACTCAAGTGTTTTATTTAGTTATTTGATCAACTCCTTCGTTCAATTCAATTGCATAATAACTTACTCAAGTGTTTTATTTAGTTATTTGATTAACACCTTAGTTCAATTCAATTACATTATAACTTACTCAAGTGTTTTATTTAGTTATTTGATTAACTCCTTCGTTCAATTCAATTACATTATAACTTACTCAAGTGTTTTATTTAGTTATTAGATTAACTCTTTCGTTCAATTGGATTCCATTATAACTTACTCGAGTGTTTTATTTAGTTATTTGATTAACTTCTTCGTTCAATTTAATTAGATTATAATTTACTCAAGTGTTTTATTTAGTTATTTGATTAACTAATTCGTTCAATTCAATTACATTATAACTTACTCAAGTGTTTTATGTAGTTATTAGATTAACTCCTTCGTTCAATTCAATTACATTATAACTTACTCGAATGTATTATTTAATTATTTGATTAACTTATTCGTTCAATTCAATTACATTATAACTTACTCAAGTGTTTTATTAAGTTATTTGATTAACTCTTTCGTTCAATTCAATTACATAATAACTTACTCAAGTGTTTTATTTAGTTATTCGATTAACTCATTCGTTCAATTCAATTACATTATAACTTACTCCAGTGTTTTATTTAGTTATTTGATTAACTCATTCGTTCAATTCAATTACATAAAAACTTACTCAAGTGTTTTATTTAGTTATTTGATCAACTCCTTCGTTCAATTCAATTGCATAATAACTTACTCAAGTGTTTTATTTAGTTATTTGATTAACACCTTCGTTCAATTCAATTACATTATAACTTACTCAAGTGTTTTATTTAGTTATTTGATTAACTCTTTTTGTTCAATTCAATTACATTATAACTTACTCGAGTGATTTTATTTTGTTGTTTGATTAACTCCTTTCGTTCAATTCAATTACATTATAACTTACTCGAGTGTTTTATTTAGTTATTTGATTAACTCATTCGTTCAATTCAATTACATTATAACTTACTCAAGTGTTTTATTTAGTTATTTGATTAACTCCTTTCGTCCAATTCAATTACATTATAACTTACTCCAGTGTTTTATTTAGTTATTTGACGAACTCCTTTCGTTCAATTCAATTACATTATAACTTACTCGAATGTATTATTTAGTTATTTGATTAACTTATTCGTTCAATTCAATTACATTATAGCTTATGTTTTATTTAGTTATTTGATTAACTTATTCGTTCAATTCAATTACATAAAAACTTACTCAAATGTTTTATTTAATTATTTCATTAACTCATTCGTTCAATTCTATTACATAAAAACTTACTCAAGTGTTTTATTTAGTTATTTGATTAACTCCTTCGTTCAATTCAATTACATTATAACTTACTCAAGTGTTTTATTTTGTTATTAGATTAACTCCTTCGCCCGATGTCAAAAAAAAAAAATTATAATATTTAACTCCTTCGTTCAATTGAATTACATTATAACTTACTCGATTGTCTTATTTAGTTATTTGATTAACTCATTCGCTCCACCCAATTACATAATAACTTATTCGAGTGTTTTATTTAGTTATTTGATTAAATTCTTCGTTCAATTTAATTACAGTATTACGTACTCAAGTATTTTATTTAGTTATTTGATTAACTCATTCGTTCAATTCAATTACATAAAAACTTACTCAAATGTTTTATTTAGTTATTTGATTAACTCATTCGTTCAATTCAATTACATAAAAACTTACTCAAATGTTTTATTTAGTTATTTGATTAACTCATTCGTTCAATTCAATTACATAAAAACTTACTCAAATGTTTTATTTAGTTATTTGATTAACTCATTCGTTCAATTCAATTACATTATAACTTACTCAAGTGTTTTATTTAATTATTAGATTAACTCCTTCGTTCAATTGAATTACATTATAACTTACTCGAGTGTTTTATTTAGTTATTTGATTAACTCATTCGTTCAATTCAATTACATAATAACTTACTCGAGTGTTTTATTTAGTTATTTGATTAACTTCTTCGTTCAATTTAATTAGATTATAACTTACTCAAGTGTTTTATTTAGTTATTTGATTAACTAATTCGTTCAATTCAATTACATTATAACTTACTCAAGTGTTTTATGTAGTTGTTAGATTAACTCCTTCGTTCAATTCAATTACATTATAACTTACTCGAATGTATTATTTAATTATTTGATTAACTTATTCGTTCAATTCAATTACATTATAACTTACTCAAATGTTTTATTTAGTTATTTGATGAACTCATTCGTTCAATTCAAATACATAAAAACTTACCCAAGTGTTTTATTTAGTTATTTGCTTAACTCCTTCGTTCAATTCAATTACATAATAACTTACTAAAGTGTTTTTTTTAGTTATTCGATTAAATCATTCGTTCAATTCAATTACATTATAACTTACTCCAGTGTTTTATTTAGTTATTTGATCAACTTATTCGTTCAATTCAATTACATAAAAACTTACTCAAATGTTTTATTTAGTTATTTGATTAACTCATTCGTTCAATTCAATTACATTATAACTTACTCAAGTGTTTTATTAAGTTATTTGATTAACTCTTTCGTTCAATTCAATTACATAATAACTTACTCAAATGTTTTAATTAGTTATTTGCTTAACTCCTTCGTTCAATTCAATTACATAATAACTTACTCAAGTGTTTTCTTTAGTTATTTGATTAACTCATTCGTCCAATTCAATTACATTATAATTTACTCGAGTGTTTTATTTAGTTATTTGATTAACTCATTCGTTCAATTCAATTACATAAAAACTTACTCAAGTGTTTTATTTAGTTATTTGATTAACTCCTTCGTTCAATTCAATTACATTATAACTTACTCAAGTGTTTTTTTAGTTATTAGATTAACTCCTTCGGCCAACGTCAAAAAAAAAAGAAAAAAAGATTAACTCCTTCGTTCAATTGAATTACATTATAACTTACTCGATTGTCTTATTTAGTTATTTGCTTAACTCCTTCGTTCAATTCAATTACATAATAACTTAGTCAAGTGTTTTTTTTAGTTATTCGATTAAATCATTCGTTCAATTCAATTACATTATAACTTACTCCAGTGTTTTATTTAGTTATTTGATTAACTCATTCGTTCAATTCAATTACATAAAAACTTACTCAAGTGTTTTATTTAGTTATTTGATTAACTCCTTCTGTTGTATAATTAGAGTAGCACTCGAATCATACAAGGAAGGATAGAATAGACAACCTAGAACATGAATCCACAAGCTTGGTTGAATGGCAACTTTCGGACCACTAGGATAAGACACACCACCAAGTAATCTAAAAGATCCTAAGAACACAAATTAACTTGCCAAAGTTAATTAAGCAAAGGCACTAAACACTTGATTCTAATCCAAGAATGCAAAGTATTAAGCAAAGGTTTAAACACTCACGTTTTAAGTCATAAAAGTCATGTCCCATTTCATTCATGTTGTCCGGTTTATATAGGACTTGTTACAACTTAGTTTTCTGATTTTCTAAAACAGGAATAATGTAGAAAATAAATTAGCCACTAACTACATGATCTATTAGTGCTTAACTATCACTAAGACACGTTTGATCATGGTCTAACATGCTAGTAGTGGATTAACCAACTAACTAAGCCACAACGGCTTCATGTAGATGTGCTTCAACCAACTCCTACAATTGTGGCGTCACTACTCCATGTTGGGCGTGTATTGTTGCTGATTTCAAGCACTCCAAGCAAAGCTAGGACTCCACTCTTGCACGCCTAAAGAATAGGAGAGTTGTTGCTTGTGGACGTGTGGTTGAGGAGCTTAACAAACTCCTATTCTTCCGCCACCTTCACGCACTTGCTTCCACACTTCTTGCACACCTCTCTCTTTGCACGTTCTCCTTTCATTAAACATGTCCTAATACAACTCAAACTAAGAAGTACGAATTGCATAAGGATTACAAGACTCCACTGAACTAACGACTCAAACAAACGGATTACAACTCAAAGCAAACTAACACATGAACAATAAGGAAAGAAAGAACATTCCTATGGACTTAAGGACTCCTAGTTTATTCGAATGAAAACAAAGAAAACAAGAGATGATATAACTTAATGAATCAAATTAAAGACCTCCATGAAAGAAGCATTTAATTCATCAAGTTTAATAAGAAAGATACAATCACCAACCAAATGGATTAGTTTTGTATCCTTGACAACCATCAATGGTGGAGCAGCTTCATCCACATCTTCATCCACATCTACAACATCCTCCCCTTGTTGGGAAAAGTTTGACCTCAAACTTGGAAGAGCACCTTCATCTTCATAGAAAGGACTAAGATCTGAAATATTGAAAGAAGAAGACACACCATAATCACCTGGTAATTCGATCTTGTAGACATTAGGATTGATCTTCTCAAGAACTTTGAAAGGTCCATCGGTTCTAGGGCTCAACTTTGAACGTCTCTTGGAAGGAATACGTTCCTTCCTTAGATGAATCCACACCCAATCTCCAGGAGTAAATTGAACATCACGCTTTCTTTTGTCAATTCGTGCTTTAATCTTCTCATTAGCACGGATGATTCTTGCTCTCATAAGTTCATGAATCTTCTTGATCTCCTTAGCACGTTCATCAGCCTCCTTGCTAAATTTGTCTCGAATTGGAAGGGGAGCCAAGTCAAGAGGAGTACATGGATTGATCCCATAGACAACTTCGAAGGGACTCAAACCAGTAATCTTATGAGGCACCCTATTATATGCAAATTCAGCATGGGGTAACATGTCTTCCCATTGCCTTGGACTTTTAGTAGCTAAAGCCCTTAACAAAGTTCCCAAGGTACGATTAGTTACCTCAGTTTGGCCGTCGGTTTGTGGATGAGATGATGTGCTAAACTTCAACTTTGTTCCCATCTTCTTCCACAATGTAAGCCAAAAATGACTTAGGAACTTAGTATCTCGATCACTCACCATGCTTCTTGGAACTCCATGTAGGCGAACCACCTCCTTGAAGTACAATAGAGCCGTTTGAACTGCATCATGAGTAGTATGGCTAGGGATGAAATGAGCCATTTTAGAGAACCTATCAACCACCACCATCATAGCATCCTTGTTGTGTCGTGTTCTAGGAAGCCCCGTGATAAAATCAAGGCTAATATCCTCCCATGGTGCTTGAGGTGTAGGGAGAGGTAAGTGTTGTCCTTGAGGAAGAGAATAACCCTTGGCGTGTTGGCAAGCCACACACCTTTTGACAATGTACTCGACATCCTTCATCAACCTAGGCCAAAAGAAATAATCACTCACCAAAGTATAGGTCTTCTCAATGCCAAAGTGTCCAGCAAGGCCACCTTCATGAAATTCTCGAATGAGTGATTCCCTCACACTATGTTTAGGTACGCATAGTCTCTTGTTCTTGAATAGGAATCCATCATAAACATGATAATCTCCATGAGCATGAACTTGACATTTTTCGAACACTTCTCCAAAATCCGGATCATCAACATAACCTTCCTTCAATACTTCCAAACCAATGACTCAGTTTTTAAGAGAAGTAAGCAACAAGTACCTTCTTGACAAGGCATCAGCACCCTTGTTCATCTTTCCGGACTTGTGTTTGATCACAAAATGATAAGCTTGCAAAAACTCTACCCACTTGGCATGGCGTGGCTGAAGTTTTTGTTGGCTTTGCAAATATTTGAGGGCCTCATGATCCGAATGCAATATGAACTCCTTTGCAATCAAATAATGTCGCCAATGATCAAGGGACCTCACAAGAGCATAGAACTCCTTGTCATAGGTAGAATACCTTCTCTTAGCTTCATTCAATTTCTCACTAAAGTAGGCTATGGGGCGTCCACTTTGAGAAAGGACCGCACCAATACCAACTCCAGAAGCATCACACTCTACTTCGAAGATGTCTTCAAAGCTAGGTAAAGCCAAGATAGGGGCGGTTGTGAGTCGAAGCTTTACCTCTTCAAAGGCCTTGTGTGCTTGAGGACTCCATTCAAATTGTTTGAGTTTAGTAATTTCAGTAATAGGAGCCATTAAAGTACTAAAATCTCGGACAAACCTTCGATAAAAAGAAGCTAGGCCATGGAAACTTCTTACTTGTTGGATTGAACATGGAGTAGGCCACTCACGAATGGCTTATACCTTCTTCTCATCCACTTCAATGCCTTCATGTGAAACTAGGAAGCCAAGAAAAGCAACCTGATTTGAGAAGAAATGACACTTCTCAAGGGTTCCATAGAGTTGTTCCTTTTCCAAGACTTCACATACTTGGTGTAGATGATCAACATGCTCCAATTCATTCTTGCTATACACCAATATGTCATCAAAGTACACTACTACAAACCGACCAAGAAAAGGTTTCAAGGTTTGGTTCATTAATCTCATAAATGTACTCGGTGCATTTGACAACCCAAATGGCATGACTAACCATTCATACAAGCCTTCTTTTGTTTTAAAGGCTGTTTTCCACTCATCCCCTTCATGAATTCGAATTTGATGATAGCCACTCCTTAGGTCTATCTTTGAGAACACTTTCGAACCATGTAAATCATCTAAAAGATCATTCAACCTTGGGATAGGAAATCGATACTTTATAGTGATTTTATTGATGGCCCTACTATCAACACACATTCGCCATTCTCCATTCTTCTTAGGCACGAGTAATGTAGGGACAGCACAAGGGCTAAGAGACTCCCTAATCAAACCTTTCACCTTCAATTCTTCCACTTGCCTCCTTATTTCTTCGGTTTCTTTAGGATTTGTTCTATAAGCAGGTTTGTTAGGTAGGCTAACTCCGGGAATAAGGTCTATTTTGTGTTGGATGTCTCTTTTTGGGGGTAGGCCGGGGGTATTTCTTGTGGAAAACGTGTCTGAATTGTTTGAGCAAAGGGGTTAGTAAGGGATGTTGTGGTTCGGGTGTTGGATGAGGGATTTGGTCTAAACCACTCAAGATGAGTTCTTGAAATGATTCATACTCATGATAAGATGATTTGATGAGGGTGGTTAGGGACACTGGTTTCTTTGTGTGGTTGTTGGTTTGCTCCCTTTGTCGAGGATACAAAGGAGTTAACACGATCTTCTTTTGATTTTTCACAAAAGCATAGGTGTTCTTATAGCCATCATGAATCACCTTTCTATCAAACATCTAGGGTCTTCCCAATAGGACATGGCATGCGTCCATGGGAATGACATCGCACCACAATTCTTCACTATACTCCTTTCCAATAGTGAAAGCTAACAATACACGTGAAGAAACGTGTATTCCTTTTCCTTGGTTCAACCATTGTATCACATATGGATTAGGATGGGGAGTAGTATTCAAGTTTAATTTAGTAACCAATGTTTGAGAAGCCACATTAGTGCAACTGCCACCATCTATTATCAAAGAACATACCTTACCTCCTATGGTGCACCTCGTATGAAAGATGGCCTCCCTTTGCATTTGGTCTTCTAAGAGTTCTCCTCACCACTAGACATTCACCATCATCAGGTCCAATGTATCGTCCCTCTTCTTCCTCCTCTACATTCTCCTCCTCCTCCTCTTCTTCATAATCATCATCTATGGCTTCATACTCCGCAAGAGTTATGACTTTCTTGTTAGGACATTCAGAGGCAATGTGCCCTAGTCCTTGACATCTATAACACCTTCGAGGGGTGCTTGGCACATTAGGTTTAGTTTCAATCTTTAGGGGTGGTTTAGAAGAGTAGGATGTGTTTGGTTTAGAAAGGGTTGTGTTTGGTCTAGAGTATGGGGTGGGTTTGGTAAAGGTTCGAGAAGAATCCCATTTACCTTTGGATTTGTTTTTGTTTTGGCGTTCCACTTTGTGAGCTAACAGAACTAGCTCCTCTAAGGTTGAGTAGGAGTGTAATTCAACCACATTTGCAATAGAAGGGTCCAAGCCTCCTAAGAAACGCACCAATGTTTGAGGCTCATCCTCCCTTACATCACATTTCATGACGTAGGCCTCGAACTCCCTTGCATACTCTTCAACCGTTTTACTTCCTTGGTTGAGGTGATGAAACTTCGAGAAATTCTCTTGCACATAGTAAGTTGGCAAGAACTTCTGTTTAAGAAGTTTCTTCATCTTTTCCCAACTCCTTACTTTCTCCTTTCCCAATCTTTCTCTCTTGGCACACACACTCGCCCACCATGTTGAGGCATACTTCCTCAATTTCAAAGCTACAAGCTTCACTCTCTTGTCCTCCGGAATTTGCTTGTAATCAAACACTCTCTCAATGGTTCTAAGCCATTCTACAAACTCATCAGGATCATGTTTGCCATCATAATCAGGTATGTCAACCTTAATGTCATTAGAAGGTCGAGGATTAGGCCTTCTAGGACGCAATGTTACATCACTAGCATCATCCGAATCATCACCTCCTTCTCGTTGGTGATTGAGCCGAATTAAGAGTTGCCTTACTTGGTCTTGTAACAAGGCCATTCTAGCATCACTCTCTCTCCTTTCTTCTTCTAATAGCCTCATTGTCTCACGCCAATTGGTAGGGGGATTAGCTTCATCTCCCATGGCTAAAACAAGGTAAAAACGGGTTGTTTGTGTTTTGCGGTTTAGGGGCGATGGTTTGGGACGAGGTTGGGGATGTGTTTGGGGTTGAATGGTGATGGAAATGGTTAGGATTTAAGCTCGGCTCTGATACCAAGATGTTGTATAATTAGAGTAGCACTCGAATCATACAAGGAAGGATAGAATAGACAACCTAGAACTTGAATCCACAAGCTTGGTTGAATGGCAACTTTCGGACCACTAGGATAAGACACACCACCAAGTAATCTAAAAGATCCTAAGAACACAAATTAACTTGCCAAAGTTAATTAAGCAAAGGCACTAAACACTTGATTCTAATCCAAGAATGCAAAGTATTAAGCAAAGGTTTAAACACTCACGTTTTAAGTCATAAAAGTCATGTCCCATTTCATTCATGTTGTCCGGTTTATATAGGACTTGTTACAACTTAGTTTTCTGATTTTCTAAAACAAGAATAATGTAGAAAATAAATTAGCCACTAACTACATGATCGATTAGTGCTTAACTATCACTAAGACACGTTTGATCATGGTCTAACATGCTAGTAGTGGATTAACCAACTAACTAAGCCACAACGGCTTCATGTAGATGTGCTTCAACCAACTCCTACAATTGTGGCGTCACTACTCCATGTTGGGCGTGTATTGTTGCTGATTTCAAACACTCCAAGCAAAGCTAGGACTCCACTGTTGCACGCCTAAAGAATAGGAGAGTTGTTGCTTGTGGACGTGTGGTTGAGGAGCTTAACAAACTCCTATTCTCCCGCCACCTTCACGCACTTGCTTCCACACTTCTTGCACACCTCTCTCTTTGCACGTTCTCCTTTCATTAAACATGTCCTAATACAACTCAAACTAAGAAGTACGAATTGCATAAGGATTACAAGACTCCACTGAACTAAGGACTCAAACAAACGGATTACAACTCAAAGCAAACTAACACATGAACAATAAGGAAAGAAAGAACATTCCTATGGACTTAAGGACTCCTAGTTTATTCGAATGAAAACAAAGAAAACAAGAGATGATATAACTTAATGAATCAAATTAAAGACCTCCATGAAAGAAGCATTTAATTCATCAAGTTTAATAAGAAAGATACAATCACCAACCAAATGGATTAGTTTTGTATCCTTGACAACCATCAATGGTGGAGCAGCTTCATCCACATCTTCATCCACATCTACAACACCTTCGTTCAATTCAATTACATAATAACTTACTCAAGTGTTTTATTTAGTTATTTGATTAACTCCTTCGTTCAATTCAATTACATTATAACTTAATCAAGTGTTTTATTTAGTTATTTCATCAACTCTTTTTGTTCAATTTAATTACATTATAACTTACTCGAGTGCTTTATTTAGTTATTTGATTAACTCCTTTCGTTCAAATCAATTAGATTATAACTTCCTCGAGTGTTTTATTTAGTAATTTAATTAACTCATTCGTTCAATTCAATTACATTATAACTTGCTCGAGTGTTTTATTTAGTTATTTGATTAACTCCTTTCGTCCAATTCAATTACATTATAACTTACTCAAGTGTTCTATTTAGTTATTTGACTAACTCTATTCGTTCAATTCAATTACATTATAACTTACTCGAATGTATTATTTAGTTATTTGATTAACTTATTCGTTCAATTCAATTACATTATAACTTACTCAAGTGTTTTATTTAGTTATTTGATTAACTCATTCGTTCAATTCAATTACATAAAAACGTTCTCAAATGTTTTATTTAATTATTTGATTAACTCATTCGTTCAATTCAATTACATAAAAACTTACTCAAGTGTTTTATTTAGTTTTTTGATTAACTCCTTCGTTCAATTCAATTACATTATAAGTTACTCGAATGTATTATTTATTTATTTGATTAACTTATTCGTTCAATTCAATTACATTATAACTTACTCAAGTGTTTTATTTAGTTATTTGATTAACTCATTCGTTCAATTCAATTACATAAAAACTTACTCAAACGTTTTATTTAATTATTTGATTAACTCATTCGTTCAATTCTATTACATAAAAAACTTACTCAAGTGTTTTATTTAGTTATTTGATTAACTCCTTCGTTCAATTCAATTACATTATAACTTACTTAAGTCTTTTATTTAGTTATTAGATTAACTCTTTCGCCCAATGTCAAAAAAAAAATTTATAATATTGAACTCCTTCGTTCAATTGAATTACATTATAACTTACTCGATTGTCTTATTTAGTTATTTGATTAACTCATTCGCTCAACTCAATTACATAATAACTTACTCGAGTGTTTTATTTAGTTATTTGATTAAATTATTCGTTCAATTTAATTACAGTATTACTTACTCAAGTATTTTATTTAGTTATTTGATTAACTCATTCTTTCAATTCAATTACATAAAAACTTATTCAAATGTTTTATTTAGCTATTTGATTAACTCATTCGTTCAATTCAATTACATAAAAACTTACTCAAATGTTTTATTTAGTTATTTGATTAACTCATTCGTTCATTTCAATTACATTATAACTTACTCAAGTGTTTTATTTAGTTATTAGATTAACTTCTTCGTTCAATTGAATTACATTATAACTTACTCGAGTGTTTTATTTAGTTATTTGATTAACTCATTTGTTCAATTCAATTACATAATAACTTATTCGAGTGTTTTATTAAGTTATTTGATTAACTTCTTCGTTCAATTTATTTAGATTATAACTTACTCAAGTGTTTTATTTAGTTATTTGATTAACTAATTCGTTCAATTCAATTACATTATAACTTACTCAAGTGTTTTATGTAGTAGTTAGATTAACTCCTTCGTTCAATTCAATTACGTTATAACTTACTCGAATGTATTATTTAATTATTTGATTAACTTATTCGTTCAATTCAATTACATTATAACTTACTCAAATGTTTTATTTAGTTATTTGCTTAACTTCTTTGTTCAATTCAATTACATAATAACTTAGTCAAGTGTTTTTTTTAGTTATTCGATTAAATCATTCGTTCAATTCAATTACATTATAACTTACTCAAGTGTTTTATTTAGTTATTTGATTAACTCATTCGTTCAATTCAATTATATAAAAACTTACTCAAGTGTTTTATTTAGTTATTTGATTAACTCCTTCGTTCAATTCAATTACATAATAACTTACTCAAGTGTTTTATTTAGTTATTTGATTAACTCCTTCGTTCAATTCAATTACATTATAACTTAATCAAGTGTTTTATTTAGTTATTTCATTAACTCTTTTTGTTCAATTTAATTACATTATAACTTACTCGAGTGTTTTATTTAGTTATTTGATTAACTCCTTTCATTCAAATCAATTAGATTATAACTTACTCGAGTGTTTTATTTAGTAATTTGATTAACTCATTCGTTCAATTCAATTACATTATAACTTGCTCGAGTGTTTTATTTAGTTATTTGATTAACTCCTTTCGTCCAATTCAATTACATTATAACTTACTCAAGTGTTCTATTTAGTTATTTGACTAACTCTATTCGTTCAATTCAATTACATTATAACTTACTCGTATGTATTATTTAGTTATTTGATTAACTTATTCGTTCAATTCAATTACATTATAACTTACTCAAGTGTTTTATTTAGTTATTTGATTAACTCATTCGTTCAATTCAATTATATAAAAACTTACTCCAATGTTTTATTTAATTATTTGATTAACTCCTTCGTTCAATTAAATTACATTATAACTTACTCAAGTGTTTTGTTTAGTTCTTAGATTAACTTCTTCGGCCGATGTCAAAAAAAAAAAAAAAAAAAAATTTAACTCTTTCGTTCAATTGAATTACATTATAACTTACTCGATTGTCTTATTTAGTTATTTGAGTAACTCATTCGTTCAATTCAATTACATAATAACTTATCCGAGTGTTTTATTTAGTTATTTGATTAAATTCTTCGTTCAATTTAATTACAGTATAACTTACTCAAGTGTTTTATTTAGTTATTTGATTAATTCATTCGTTCAATTCAATTACATAAAAAACTTACTCAAATATTTTATTTAGTTATTTGATTAACTCATTCGTTCAATTCAATTACATAAAAACTTAATAAAATGTTTTATTTAGTTATTTGATTAACTTGTTCGTTCAATTCAATTACATTATAACTTACTCAAGTGTTTTATTTAGTTTTTAGATTAACTCCTTCGTTCAATTGAATTACATTATAACTTACTCGAGTGTTTTATTTAGTTATTTGATTAACTCATTCGTTCAATTCAATTACATAATAACTTAGTCGAGTGTTTTATTTAGTTATTTGATTAACTTCTTCGTTCAATGTAATTAGATTATAAATTACTCAAGTGTTTTATTTAGTTATTTGATTAACTAATTCGTTCAATTCAATTACATTATAACTTACTCAAATGTTTTATGTAGTTATTAGATTAACTCTTTCGTTCAATTCAATTACATTATCACTTACTCGAATGTATTATTTAATTATTTGATTAACTTATTCGTTCAATTCAATTACATTATAACTTACTCAAATGTTTTATTTAGTTATTTGATTAACTCATTCGTTCAATTTAATTACATAAAAACTTACTCAAGTGTTTTATTTAGTTATTTACTTAACTCCTTCGTTAATTCAATTACATAATAACTTACTCAAGTGTTTTATTTAGTTATTCGATTAACTCATTCGTTCAATTCAATTACATAAAAACTTACTCAAGTGTTTTATTTAGTTATTTGATTAACTCATTCGTTCAATTCAATTACATAATAACTTACTCAAGTGTTTTATTTAGTTATTTGATTAACTCTTTTTGTTCAATTCAATTACATTATAACTTACTCGAGTGTTTTATTTAGTTATTTGATTAACTCCTTTCGTTCAATTCAATTACATTATAACTTACTCGAGTGTTTTATTTAGTTATTTGATTAACTTCTTCGTTCAATTCAATTACATTATAACTTACTCAAGTGTTTTATTTAGTTATTTGATTAACTCATTCGTTCAATTCAATTACATTATAACTTACTCAAGTGTTTTATTTAGTTATTTGATTAACTCCTTCGTTCAATTCAATTACATTATAACTTACTCGAGTGTATTATTTATTTATTTGATTAACTTATTCGTTCAATTCAATTACATAATAACTTACTCGAGTGTTTTATTTAGTTATTTGATTAACTTTTTCGTTCAATTCAATTACATTATAACTTACTCGAGTGTTTTATTTAGTTATTTGATTAACTCATTCGTTCAATTCAATTACATTATAACTTACTCAAGTGTTTTATTTAGTTATTTGATTAACTCCTTTCGTTCAATTCAATTACATAATAACTTACTCGAGTGTTTTATTTAGTTATTTGATTAACTCCTTTCGTTCAATTCAATTACATTATAACTTACTCCAGTGTTTTATTTAGTTATTTGATTAACTCTTTTTGTTCAATTCAATTACAATATAACTTTCTCGAGTGTTTTATTTAGTTATTTGATTAACTCCTTTCGTTCAATTCAATTACATTATAACTTACTCGAGTGTTTTATTTAGTTATTTGATTAACTCATTCGTTCAATTCAATTACATTATAACTTACTCTAGTGTTTTATTTAGTTATTTGATTAACTCCTTTCGTTCAATTCAATTACATTTTAACTTACTCTAGTGTTTTATTTAGTTATTTTATTAACTCCTTTCGTACAATTCAATTACATTATAACTAGTGTTTTATTTAGTTATTCGATTAACTCCTTCGTTCAATTCAATTACATAAAAACTTACTCAAGTGTTTTATTTAGTTATTTGATTAACTCCTTCGTTCAATTTAATTACATTATAACTTACTCGAGTGTTTTATTTAGTTATTTGATTAACTAATTCGTTCAATTCAATTACATTATAACTTACTCAAGTGTTTTATGTAGTTATTAGATTAACTCTTTCGTTCAATTCAATTACATTATAACTTACTCGAATGTATTATTTAGTTATTTGATTAACTTATTCGTTCAATTCAATTACATTATAACTTACTCAAGTGTTTTATTTATTAATTTGATTAACTCATTCGTTCAATTCAATTACATAAAAACTTACTCAAGTGTTTGATTTAGTTATTTGATTAACTCCTTCGTTCAATTCAATTACATAATAACTTACTCAAGTGTTTTGTTTAGTTATCCGATTAACTCATTCGTTTAATACAATTACATAATAACTTACTCAAGTGTTTTATTTAGTTATTCGATTAACTCCTTCCGTTCAATTCAATTACATTATAACTTACTCGAGTGTTTTATTTAGTTTATTGATTGACTCATTCGTTCAATTCAATTACATAATAACTTACTCGAGTGTTTTATTTAGTTATTTGATTAAATTCTTCGTTCAATTTAATTACATTATAACTTACTCAAGTGTTTTATTTAGTTATTTGATTAACTAATTCGTTCAATTCAATTACATTATAACATACTCAAGTGTTTTATTTAGTTATTTGATTAACTCCTTCGTTCAATTCAATTACATTATAACTTACTCGAGTGTATTATTTATTTATTTGATTAACTTATTCGTTCAATTCAATTACATAATAACTTACTCGAGTGTTTTATTTAGTTATTTGATTAACTTTTTCGTTCAATTCAATTACATTATAACTTACTCGAGTGTTTTATTTAGTTATTTGATTAACTCATTCGTTCAATTCAATTACATTATAACTTACTCAAGTGTTTTATTTAGTTATTTGATTAACTCCTTTCGTTCAATTCAATTACATTATAACTTACTCGAGTGTTTTATTTAGTTATTTGATTAACTCCTTTCGTTCAATTCAATTACATTATAACTTACTCGAGTGTTTTATTTAGTTATTTGATTAACTCCTTTCGTTCAATTCAATTACATTATAACTTACTCGAGTGTTTTATTTAGTTATTTGATTAACTCTTTCGTTCAATTCAATTACATAATAACTTACTCGAGTGTTTTATTTAGTTATTTGATTAACTTATTCGTTCAATTCAATTACATAATAACTTACTCAAGTGTTTTATTTAGTTATTTGATTAACTCTTTCGTTCAATTCAATTACATAATAACTTACTCAAGTGTTTTATTTAGTTATTTGATTAACTCCTTCGTTCAATTCAATTACATAATAACTTACTCAAGTGTTTTATTTAGTTATTTGATTAACTCCTTCGTTCAATTCAATTACATTATAACTTACTCGAGTGTTTTATTTAGTTATTTGATTAACTCATTCGTTCAATTCAATTACATTATAACTTACTCAAGTGTTTTATTTAGTTATTTGATTAACTCTTTCGTTCAATTCAATTACATTATAACTTACTCGAGTGTTTTATTTAGTTATTTGATTAACTTCTTCGTTCAATTCAATTACATTATAACTTACTCAAGTGTTTTATTTAGTTATTTGATTAACTCATTCGTTCAATTCAATTACATATAAACTTACTCAAGTGTTTTATTTAGTTATTTGATTAACTCCTTCGTTCAATTCAATTACATAATAACTTACTCAAGTGTTTTATTTAGTTATTTGATTAACTCATTCGTTCAATTCAATTACATAATAACTTACTCAAGTGTTTTATTTAGTTATTTGATTAACTCATTCGTTCAATTCAATTACATAATAACTTACTCAAGTGTTTTATTTAGTTATTTGATTAACTCCTTCGTTCAATTCAATTACATTATAACTTACTCGAGTGTTTTATTTAGTTATTTGATTAACTCTTTGTTCAATTCAATTACATTATAACTTACTCGAGTGTTTTATTTAGTTATTTGATTAACTCCTTTCGTTCAATTCAATTACATTATAACTTACTCAAGTGTTTTATTTAGTTATTTGATTAACTCATTCGTTCAATTCAATTACATTATAACTTACTCAAGTGTTTTATTTAGTTATTTGATTAACTCCTTTCGTTCAATTCAATTACATAATAACTTACTCAAGTGTTTTATTTAGTTATTTGATTAACTCCTTTCGTTCAATTCAATTACATTATAACTTACTCAAGTGTTTTATTTAGTTATTTGATTAACTCATTCGTTCAATTCAATTACATAATAACTTACTCAAGTGTTTTATTTAGTTATTTGATTAACTCTTTCGTTCAATTCAATTACATTATAACTTACTCAAGTGTTTTATTTAGTTATTTGATTAACTCCTTCGTTCAATTCAATTACATTATAACTTACTCAAGTGTTTTATTTAGTTATTTGATTAACTCATTCGTTCAATTCAATTACATTATAACTTACTCAAGTGTTTTATTTAGTTATTTGATTAACTCTTTCGTTCAATTCAATTACATTATAACTTACTCAAGTGTTTTATTTAGTTATTTGATTAACTTATTCGTTCAATTCAATTACATTATAACTTACTCGAGTGTTTTATTTAGTTATTTGATTAACTCATTCGTTCAATTCAATTACATAATAACTTACTCAAGTGTTTTATTTAGTTATTTGATTAACTCCTTTCGTTCAATTCAATTACATAATAACTTACTCAAGTGTTTTATTTAGTTATTTGATTAACTCATTCGTTCAATTCAATTACATAATAACTTACTCAAGTGTTTTATTTAGTTATTTGATTAACTCCTTCGTTCAATTCAATTACATTATAACTTACTCGAGTGTTTTATTTAGTTATTTGATTAACTCATTCGTTCAATTCAATTACATAATAACTTACTCGAGTGTTTTATTTAGTTATTTGATTAACTCCTTCGTTCAATTCAATTACATTATAACTTACTCAAGTGTTTTATTTAGTTATTTGATTAACTCATTCGTTCAATTCAATTACATTATAACTTACTCAAGTGTTTTATTTAGTTATTTGATTAACTCCTTCGTTCAATTCAATTACATTATAACTTACTCGAGTGTTTTATTTAGTTATTTGATTAACTCATTCGTTCAATTCAATTACATTATAACTTACTCAAGTGTTTTATTTAGTTATTTGATTAACTCTTTCGTTCAATTCAATTACATTATAACTTACTCGAGTGTTTTATTTAGTTATTTGATTAACTCATTCGTTCAATTCAATTACATTATAACTTACTCAAGTGTTTTATTTAGTTATTTGATTAACTCCTTCGTTCAATTCAATTACATAATAACTTACTCGAGTGTTTTATTTAGTTATTTGATTAACTCCTTCGTTCAATTCAATTACATTATAACTTACTCAAGTGTTTTATTTAGTTATTTGATTAACTCATTCGTTCAATTCAATTACATTATAACTTACTCAAGTGTTTTATTTAGTTATTTGATTAACTCTTTCGTTCAATTCAATTACATTATAACTTACTCAAGTGTTTTATTTAGTTATTTGATTAACTCATTCGTTCAATTCAATTACATTATAACTTACTCAAGTGTTTTATTTAGTTATTTGATTAACTCCTTTCGTTCAATTCAATTACATAATAACTTACTCAAGTGTTTTATTTAGTTATTTGATTAACTCCTTCGTTCAATTCAATTACATAATAACTTACTCAAGTGTTTTATTTAGTTATTTGATTAACTCATTCGTTCAATTCAATTACATAATAACTTACTCAAGTGTTTTATTTAGTTATTTGATTAACTCCTTCGTTCAATTCAATTACATTATAACTTACTCGAGTGTTTTATTTAGTTATTTGATTAACTCATTCGTTCAATTCAATTACATAATAACTTACTCAAGTGTTTTATTTAGTTATTTGATTAACTCTTTCGTTCAATTCAATTACATTATAACTTACTCAAGTGTTTTATTTAGTTATTTGATTAACTCATTCGTTCAATTCAATTACATTATAACTTACTCAAGTGTTTTATTTAGTTATTTGATTAACTCCTTTCGTTCAATTCAATTACATTATAACTTAATCAAGTGTTTTATTTAGTTATTTGATTAACTCCTTCGTTCAATTCAATTACATTATAACTTACTCAAGTGTTTTATTTAGTTATTGGATTAACTCTTTTCGTTCAATTCAATTACATTATAACTTACTCAAGTGTTTTATTTAGTTATTTGATTAACTCCATTCGTTCAATTCATTTACATTATAACTTACTCAAGTGTTTTATTTAGTTATTTGATTAACTCATTCGTTCAATTCAATTACATTATAACTTACTCGAGTGTTTTATTTAGTTATTTGATTAACTCTTTCGTTCAATTCAATTACATTATAAATTACTCAAGTGTTTTATTTAGTTATTTGATTAACTCTATTCGTTCAATTCAATTACATTATAACTTACTCGAGTGTATTATTTTGTTATTTGATTAACTTATTCGTTCAATTCAATTACATTATAACTTACTCAAGTGTTTTATTTAGTTATTTGATTAACTCATTCGTTCAATTCAATTACATTAAAACTTACTCAAATGTTTTATTTAGTTATTTGATTAACTCATTCGTTCAATTCAATTACATAAAAACTTACTCAAGTGTTTTATTTAGTTATTTGATTAACTCCTTCGTTCAATTCAATTACATTATAACTTACTCAAATGTTTTATTTAGTTATTTGATTAACTTATTCGTTCAATTCAATTACATTATAACTTACTCAAGTGTTTTATTTAGTTATTTGATTAACTCATTCGTTCAAT